>KN726393.1:0-20374 GCA_000816745.1 Ancylostoma duodenale
GCCCCCCCTGCGTCCGCCACTGGTAGAAACGTGTTCCCCTCCTCTAAGTTCTCCTAAACCAGATCTTCCCTCTAGCAAGGTTGTATCAAGAATTTGGCGGTGCTATAAGGGTGTGATCCGCCGCAGCCTTTTCCATCCTAGTCAATCGTTGACAGAAGAGCCCTAGGATTGAAATTTTAGGCTGGCGTCCGAAAATCTGCTGTAGATGTTGTTGGCAGTAGTGAACTAAATCAGGTTTTCCTTTGCTCCATGGTAGCACTGAGCCTCTCACTTAGAAACTCACCCGGCAAAAAGTGGCGCAGTAAGGTATCGAGGTTCTCATTCATTGTCCTTATTCTTCAGACCTTTCCCTTACTGAATACCACTTTGTCCTATTCCCAGATGCAAACCTACGACAGCAGCAGACCAGCTCGGTAGCTCATAGGACAGGACAGCTAACCACGGATGGGTTGCGTGGCCAAAGTTCCACGAATCCAAGCCAGGACTCCAATAACAGGGCACTGGAAAAATTGGCACTATTAAACCATCATGGACCCAAACTGTCCAGAGAAATAACACGAATATGGTATCCATTTTGCACAGTAACGCCATTTTATAGGGTTACGGTAGGGGTAGGGTAGCATGCGGTAGTAGAGCTACCGTAACCCCACAAAAATAGCGTTACGGTACAATATGGATATGAAACAGCACCTCAAACAACGCTTGTATGCAATGTTTCAGCCAAGAAAACCTTTATAGGGCGCTTGGAAGATGAATGGCGCCGAAAATTCTTTGAAGCGCTCTCCTGCGCTCATAAGGACCATTGGGCAAAAATGATATACATACACGAACATAGACGATGTTACCAAAAAATGGATGTATCGTTTCGATCCCGGGGTTAGCCTCGTGCACTTCCCTTATCAGTGGCGGAATGAGTGATACAGTGTCCAACGATTAATGCGCGAAACTGAGGCAGTGATTCCAGGGTTTCGCCGGCACAATATGCATAGCAGGATAACCACTGCACAACATCTTCTGTTCTTCGCTTAAGTCATACCGCTTTCCTGCAGGTCCGCATTGGCGAGAACCGTGCGGGGCCTGCTGAGAGCTTCCTAGACACAGTGCAACGATGGTATCCGTCGCATCCTCGCATATGTCGCACGTTCTTGTCCTAGCATCCGTCCGAGAGTCCCCTGAGCGATCCTGCAGCCACGGAATTAGTTCCAGTTCGTACTCACATACCTTGAGAAAATACGCCATCATAGGTCATTGTGACATTCCTGTTGACCAAGCATGTAAGCAGTCATTTCTGTTGACCAAGTATGTAAGCAGTCAAACTTCCTAGAAAACTCCTAACTTCCTTCCATTGTTCTTGAGATTTACAAAGGGTATGGAGGCACCGATGGGGACAGGTGTAGCAAGGGCCGACAGTGTCAGGATACGACTGTGCCGTTAAAGGAGGGGTTCACGGGGGCACAACCCCAGAACACGCAATCACTGATGGACGACGGCTCTGCCGTGACCTGAGTGGGTGATGTCAGGATACAGTTGTGCTGATGGAGTAGGTGTCGCCTGGGTCCAATTATTAGGAATGTTAGGATATGAGTCCCTCCATGGCACATGGATCTGATGTGGCTTGAATGTGTGGGGAACGCCAGGATACAGGTTCACAGATGGATAGGTCTGCTGGGCCCTAAAAGTTGAGCGAAACCAGGACACTGTTATCCAATGGAGGAGGAGTCCGCTGTCGCCCAATTATTAGGAATGCCAAGATACGGTTCCCCAATGGCACATCGTGCTGTGGCTCAAAAGTGTGGGGTGACGCCAGGAGAAGGGTTCATAAATCGAGAAGGGGTCCGCTGTTGCGTAAGTGTCACGAATGCCAGAATACCATTCCAGCTATGGAAGATAGGTCTGCTGTGGCAGAGTGATGTGGAAAGCGCATGCAGGTGTAGAGTCGCTGACGGAGAAAGAAGCGCCTGCACCCAGTAATTTGAAAAACGCGGTCGGGTACGGGTGTGCCGATGGAGGATTGCTCCATTATAGTCCATGTGCTGGAAAAACCTCATAATAAGGGTACGCCGATGGAAAATGGGTCAGCTTTGGACCAGCAGATCAGAAAACTCTACGATATGGGTCCACCGAAGGGCGAAGGATGTGCTGGCGCCCTATTGAGGACGATGTGAGGATCCACCGATGGGGAAGGGGACCGCTGTGCCTGAAAGAGTGAAAAAAGCCGAGATACGGGTACATCGATGTGCACCGGCGCTCAAGTGGCGGGAAATGGCGAAGGTTCGATCAGTGATAGAGATGAACGTAAGCATTCCAAAATGATGAAAGTGATATTAGTCTTACGCGGCGAGTCCACTGCTTTTGTAAGATTGATTCAGCTCCCATTTGTTCTTTTTCTTGTGTGAGTGTAATTTTGCATCCCACTCTCTTTTTTACTATCATTTGCCTCTCAAGCGACCACTTCTACTTTCCCTTAGATGTTCAAGCAGGCCCTCATCTGCCTGAATATCCCAACAACAATCTCAACTTGAATTATTCCGAGTTCTTATTTACACTGTGTCGTTTGCAGCAATTAGTTCTCAGCTACTAGAATCATCTGGAGGATATACCTGCGCGGAGTTGAGAGTGACTAGCCATGACAGGTACACGGGCAAGTAAGAAGAGCGGTGAGAACAAACGGGTGACGTATCATTGCATCAGAAAGTAGCTTTACATGTTGATGTGTGATGAAGAATCCTCGAGCAGGGCTAGCATCGCGAGTACAAGAAGTCCAGGGCAAGCGGCTAAAGCAGACACGAAACTCATAAGGAAGATTTCTTATCCAGGCTCAATTAATTACTATTTTCACTCCTTTTTTATTTCCTAAGGACTTCGTAGGCGTAAAGCTTTTGCATATGCCTCAAGTGGCTGCTCCACCCCACTTTCTAGCGACCCGTAGGGGCGCTAGTCTACATATAGAACAGTAAGTGTCAAAGCGGTACTCTTTTTTACTTTTTCGCCATTGCCCTCATGAATCAAACAGCTGGAAGGAGTTCCGAAACTGCCTTGGCCTGGTTGCTTGAGGGTTGCCACATTCATCTAAAGCGATGCTTTCTCCGCGGATTACTTCATCTACTTTGTGGTTTTAGAAAAATAGGAGAACAGCATAAAAATATTGCGGGGTTTTCCAGACAGGGGAGCCATGACGATAACTAATTCTCACCTTGCTTGACGCGCGATCTTAAGCTCTTTACAAAACAAAATGGCATGAAGTCAGGTGTGGTTGAGTAAGAGGCTGGCCGTTTAGTGATCAAGTTATAGTTATCCTTTTTATGCATTAAACCACATCTGTGGGGATTTAACGTGGGTTTAAATAAAGGAGGAGTACCGTCATCATCAGTGAAATGATAGCCGAATCCATCGGCTAATAGACTGGCTTTTTCTTCTCGTACAATTCCGACTTGAGCTTTCGATTTCAGGAATGTCCAGAAGTTCATAGAAGCTTTGTTTTTGATCCGATAAAATTACCTTGTTCTCCATTCACGACATCTAATGAGGGTTAATAAGACAGGGCTCGATATCTAATGAGCAGACAGCTTGGAAGTGAGTGTCGTACAGCTATCTGGTGGAAACAACCAAGTGGTAAGCACCACATTCTTCGGATACGTAATGTTTATTGTCCAACAAGACGACCTTATTCTGCATGATATACCCATTAATGTCTGTGGAATACACTGTGGAGCAGAATTATGAGATTACCCGCTTTGGAGCAAATAAAATGAAATTGTTCAAGTATGTTCGGTGAATCTTGTCCTTGATCATAGCAAAGTCCAAGGTACCGATCCTGGCTGCACAGCGTCTCCTCCTCATCATTCGAAATGTCTGCGCATCCACAGATCCCAGTTATACCAGAAATCTCATTTTCCATTGATGACGATGCATGACGTCGCACTGATTGAAACCTTGAAACCATTGGAGTCTGCTTGCTGTTCCTGGAGAACTACTGGGGTGGTTAGAAAGTCTTGAACTGATTCTCCGAAAGCTCCAGATCTCTCAATTATTGATTGGTACCCATGATCTATTATGTGATAGTTGTAGACCGATTTCGGAACTTTTCCATAATAGGTATATATGCATAGCCGGATTGCCTTTCTTAATCTTGATCACGATGTCAATTCTACAAGAGCCTCCGAGCCATAATCAGTTTTTCCTTCTCTTCCCGCATCGGAAAGAGTTTTTGGAAGACCTGATTACTGTAGATGAGAGTTGGGTCCTCTACGATTCTAGCTCGCATGGTGCCATGTGACTTCGTCGAGGAATATTGTATTACGAGCTGCTCAAGCAAGCTCACACAGTCACCTGTAACATTTACGCCAATTAGCTCCAGAAAGCCGCAGACGCTGTTCGAGTAAATGGGCCGAGACGCGATTTTGTACACCTACTCCGCGATGGCGGTAGGTCTAATAGTATAACTAGAGAGACTCGTGAAGTAATTGGAGGAGCTGGACTGGGATACGATTCCCAACCCTCCCTATTCTTCGAACATTGTTACTTCCGACTACCACCTATATCGCAGCTTTAAGCACTCCTAGCTGAGGAAAAATGCACCAAATTTGAAGATGTTGAAAGGGCGGTCAGCGGTTTCTTCGACTTCCAGTTCTCCCAGTACTGAGAGAAAGGGACCGTTGACCTGCCCATTAGGTGGGGCAGTGCACTGACTAACTATGGTGATTATATTGTTGAGTAAATTCGATTCAATGCTGAGTAATAAAATAAAGCAGAGAAAAAGTGTCGAACGACTCAAGACTTTCTTACCACCCTAATTTCTTACCACCCTAACACATGGTCCTCACCTGGGCTTCAACCGTAGCTCTACATCTTTTAGTTCTATTCTTGTTCATGATGAATACGTACTAACAAAATAATGGTGCAATTTCAACTCGTTATGGCAGCATTGAACAAGATGTTAACACTGATCTTTACTTGCATGTAATGATGACTATTCTTTCTAGTGTCTGTCTTGAACAGTGTAATAAATGTATTTATGTATGTGTGTATGACAAATACATGAGCATGTGCAGAAAGAATGAAGAGAGAGAGTACACAGAAAACATTTCTGACTTTTGGAGAGCATCTTTGCACTCCCTTTCATTAATTTTTGGAATATTGGTTAGAAATAGGCTTAACATTAGATTGCTTTAAATTCAGTACAACTAGAGCATACGTATCGCTCGGTTATTAAGTCAAGTTGAAACGATTAAACTTAATAACGATTGGCTGCAAGAGAAAAAAAAGGATGTCGAGTTGCAGCAATCCTCTGCCGCTCACAGATATCCTTCTTTGAATGCCTTTGTGCGTTTACCTGTGTTATTAGATTTCTCGTTTGCAAGCGATTTTGCGCTTTCTATACGTGCTTGTGTTTTACTCCATATGTATAGAGACTCATCCGCGTATTGGCACATTGTTTATATTATTAAAATTTATTATAAGCTGGATTTGTTCGAAATAAATATCGAAAAATCTCTATACTACTTGTTTTATAATACTTTATAAATAACTAGCGTCTTTATATATTTACATATTTATAACACATTTTATAAATAACTAGCGCCCCTTCGGGACATTAGAAAGTGGGGTGGGGCAGCCACTTGGGGTATGTGCAAAAGCTTCACACATGGTCCAGAACAGACCCATTTTCCATTAGTGGACCTGTATCTTGCCGTTCTTCCCAGTTTTGTGCCGGGCAGACCCAATCCATCGGTGGACCCGTATCCCGGCGCTTTCCCCACTGAAGGACCCACTGCGGACCCAGTCTCCATCCGTGGACATGTATCCTGGCGTTCTTCCCCACTATTGTTTTCTCCACCATTGAGCTACGCTGGACCTGATCAATCGGTATCGGACAAATGGCCACGGCGGATCTTTTCTCCATCGATGGACACCTATGCTGATGTTTTTTTTTGGAGTGAGCGGCCCCGGCACATCTGTCCGTCATCAGTGCACTCGTATTCTACGTACGTCATCAGTGCAGTCGTATTCTACGTAAATCTCGAGAGTAATGGAAGAAAGTTTGGAAATATATTTAGAAAGTTTGAGCAATTCCACAACAGGCTTCAGAAAATGTCACAATAGCATATGATGACGCGTTCTCCGTCCGTTCATCCTTTGTATTGTACTGCCCTTCCCAAACATGAAAGCGGGTTCTGAGGCTGCATTGTGCCCACGGGACATCCATGAGAGGTACGCAAATAGGATATCCCAACTAATTGAACCCACTGTATCCTATTGCTGGGGCCTCAACAGCTCGCTATTGCCACCACGGCATGCACTCATCTTTTCAAGGTGATTATCCTCCAATGTTTCAGAATTCCTTGAAACCAGTAACAAAGCTGCAGCATAGGAGCTACTCTGCTCCGTACATTGCTGCTATGCAATGTCAAATCGTTGTAAACACTGTCGCGCCCGGAGGGCTCGAGACCGCTAGCCGCTGGTCCCACCGCAAAATCCTGAGTGCACCCGACTACTACTACGTCTGTGCACCTATGACGAAACAACGGCCGAATGCCTCGTCAGCTTCGCATCCTCGCGAACACTGTCTATGACTGAACTCGTGCTGGCCCCTCACCGCCTGCGCTCTAGACAATTTTGTTGCACCACCATGATTCATATAAGAGGATACCAAATTAATACCAACCGATACCTGCTGAAGCAAAAGGAAGAACGAACGGCGGTGAAATTCCTATTTTCTTTCCCTGACGGCACTCACACGGGACATAAATAAGCCGCTGCTTGCTACTGCACTACGGAGAAGGTCGTCGACTTTGTGGACATCATGGCTACATTCTAGTGCTTGTGGCTCAATTTCACTGTACTTCCGTCTCATATACCTGGTCTTCCCTTATCTGTCCTTGAAAAGTGGATACGGAGCTCATGCACTCTGTGAATTCGCACTAACAAACCAGTTCTCCTTTGGTCGTTTCTACCAAAAAAATTCTGTGGTGATATGAAGACTGATGATATCTGACGCCCATTTATTTTCTGGCAGTTCAACTTCGAACGAGGACTTGGCGAAGGTACAAAAAATGGTCTCACGGAGAAATTATTTCAAGTGAAATAAAAGGCGAGCAAGTGAACAAAGTCAAGAGCTTTCGAACAACTCAGTAGTCCCCTGGTTGACGAACACGGAATATGACGCTCTGGAAATTTCAAACTGGTTGTCAGATTATGGATGAGAGATAGGTCCTGTATAGTATTAGGACCTTGTAGAGCGAAAATTGACTTCTTCCCGCAAATTAGAGTTGTTGCGGGATATTCGAGTAGACAGATATAGAACGCCCCAGAAAAAGTGAAAAATCTTCAAATGAAGGATTGCACTTCATTGCCCGTCCACACTGAAACATTTCTGACAGCACTAATCTCCCTGTGTTCTGGCGTTCAAATATATTTTTTGACGAAGTTCATTTTGGACGCTCATGCTCTGACCATGTTGGTAAGTGGAGTTTAGTGTTCCAGCCTGACGTTTTGACGAGAACGTCGTCTTCAGAGGACTGAAAGTGGTTCAGGCGGTGTATTCGTGTTCTGCTTTGCCGAACATCTCATCCCTAGATTGCAACTTGTCGACAGAATGTCGTCGAAACTTCAGGCTGACAACAGTGAGGTCCACTCTCTAACCAGGTTGGCGCAGAAGTATACAAAATGAATCTCTGACAGAACTGCTGATGAGTGTGATCTGGAGCATCATTTGAAAATATTAGGTTAGCGCATAATTAAAGGCAGCACAAGTCGAAATCCTCGACTTCGAGTTGAGCCCCTAATAATGGAATACATTGCCAGCACATCACAAACGTTCACCGAACACAAAGAATCACAACTTACTCGCGATGAAATCCAAGACGAAGTCGCGAACACCGCGAATACAGCTGCCTTTCATGCGCCAGTGCACATAGGCCCGGCCACTCGGTACAGGCGTATGCGGCCTTCGCGTGGCGGGGCCCACGAGTGTCAGACTTCGCGTGCTGAGTCGCACGGAAAACAGCATCACGATTTCGTGGATTTCCCACACATTTCGCGCTGTTTCACTATTGGATATGAGTTCTAGGTCCTTCAAAACCCCAAAAACCACCAAAATTTCAAACACGAAGATTTGAGGGGGTGCCGCCTTTAATGCAGGTGCCGCCTTCTTTTCTCGATGAAAATTGGAGTTTTTCAAATGGTTTTTCATGAAAACTCATTCCGCGGTCTCAGCGAGCCTTTCAAAGATGGATCAATCAGTAAGGGTTAGTTGAAAGATTGTTAATATTCATAAGACACGGGCTCCACAGATGAAGAAAGAAGAGGTTAGCCACCAAATTCCAAGCACCAGGAATTTTGGGCAGCCTGAGAAAGGACGAAAGCTTGACAACGAAAATGCTGCCCAAACTCTTCGATACCATGATTCTTCTTCTCAGAAGGCTCAGATGTGCATGGAGATTGGCCAAATAGGTCCGCACGAACTCTCAGACAGAGACAATGTTTGAATTTCCAGCGAATTTTCTGTGACAAAACAAGCAGGCTCCACTAATGAGGAATCTCGTCAATCGAACCTCCTTCCTTCACACGGCTGCCAAAAATTCCTGATCGTCGAAATTCGATCGTAGAGCTACTCCTTCATCTGTAGGATTGCACCTTCCTACTTGAACTAATTCAATAATTTCAACTTGGCTTTGCTGATTTTTCTTCATGCAAAATTTCGTTGAGATCACAGAATGAATATGGTGCATTCCGACCTTTCTCGAGGTGGTAGAGCATGAGATAGAGAATGTGGATATGATTTTTGACAGCGCCGTGACTAATTGAAAAAAAAACGGCTATTCACGTGAAGAAACCTTTCAAGAGGCGTCAATTTCTAACCGGAAAAGGAGTCGCGAGAAAAGCCGCATTAATTATACACCAACCTAATAGATTAATTTCTAAGCAAAACCTGCTGAACACATTCGGAAAACTATCCCATATTTGAATGTGAAGCGCTTGGTCAAAATAAATTGTTGCGACGCCTGAGGCAAGGAATAGTGTTCGAAATAGGAGCACTAGAGGAAAACAAATCTAAGTTTGAGCGTTGGAGCGCATTAGAGCATTAAAGAAGTGCTGCAGTATTCGCAGTACTCGGCAAAGCTTTGATAATCCTACAGTGCTGCGACACCGGTGGTTTCATCTAGGCGTTCCTCATCATCTTGTGCAGGTGGTCAGGAAATTCCAAGATTAATCAAAGTGTTCCATTTGCGTACTAATTCAGGTAAAAATGAGGTGTACCATGCGCTAATCATCGCCTTTGAATGCACTTAGAGCTAGGCTACAGAAATGAAGTCTTCCAAGCCTATCATTCATTGATCACAGTCAGGAGGTGTTGGATTAAGTTTTCAACTGTTTTGTTCACAGGGATACTAACGAGTTTGAAAGGGTGATCTAGCTGCGAACACACCGTCCTTCATTTCAAAATTCTTTCAGAAGACTTACATTAGACATTTTTCTGAGGGATTGGAGACTTGCACATATTCTATGTATACTCCACCCACCTTTCCGCACAGTTTGATAATTCCCTGGCACCCTGACAAGCTTTGTCTAGTATTCCAGCATATCGTTCTTCTCTACTTTCGCTGTCATATATCGAGCACTTGTCAGTTCTGTTTCCTCAAACTTCGTGAAACTTTTCATAGGAATTTCAACGGAAGTTCCCGGGAATAGAAGCAAATTTGTACAATTAGATTGTACAATTTGTACAATTTAGAAGCAAAAAGTGTACAATTCCCAGTGAACGCATTTGTCCAATGGGATTGCTTGTGATCGAATTCCAGTTTGCTTAACTTGATTTCTCCCTATGACCTCTCTTTTTTTCATCTGTTGTTTATTATGTTCACTGCATTCTCATCCAGTCACGTACTCAACTTTAGGTCCTGATAGCTCATAACAGTCCTACGATTCTTTCTGTGGTTTGGTGACTTGCCACTTCCACATTGTCCGCCAATTCCAGTCCATCCGCCTTTACATGTGCAAATGATTAGATGGTCCGTCGTTTTTTAGGACCTTTCCCGCGTTTGTTCACAATCTACAAGCTCCCACAAGTTGAAATTATTGAGGTACCCACCCACCTCTTTCTTTTTTCCTCGAGCTTCTTCTTCTTCTTCTTCAGCTCTTCTCTAGCTCATTTGGAGGCGGGGCCGCTCTACTGATCCCTTGATGCCATTTTGTCCTGTCGTGTGCCGGGTCAGGGTGGATCCTAACTACTTTCAGCTTGGCGTGCAAAGTGTCCCCCATCGTTGTTTTGGGCGCCCTTTTGGGTCGCTTGCCTGGTACATTAAGATCGACTCTGATTTTGCAAATGCTGTCATTGTCAGCCCTGAGCACGTGACCGTGCCATCGCAGACGAGCCTGGCGGAGCTTCTCCGTTATTGGAGCTACATACACGAAAACGCTGTCGGCAAAAGTATGCAGCCCCTTAAAGGTAGTGTGTCACCTCGTTTCGTGGGTTTGAAATACCAACAGAATCTGGACCTCCTCTTTACGCTAATTCCAAAGATGTACGTCAAAGCTTATAAAAATGACGAAACGGAGGGTCCGAAAGTGCAGTTCACGGACCACTTGGGCGGAGCGGTCCGTGATTGTGCTGGCTACCCGCCACTTCTGCAGCGTTAGCCAACACGTCTAGACGTGTTCGATCGATGAGATCAACGGCTTCACGCGTCCACTCGGCTCGACAAACTGTCACAAACCCTGTCCCAAAAAAAAAACGTTTGAAAATAGGGTTTAGAGACCTTCTTGTAACATTTTAGGTATATCGTTGGATTCGTCATGTTGAGGAGATTCAGAATCTGGTAAAAGTTCAGACACGAAAACGAGGTGATAGGCTGCGTCTGAGCCGATGTTCTACTTCCTTGGTTGCAGCCCAACATTCAGCTCCGTACAAAGCGACAGTACATACAGTAGTTCGATAGATCTTGTAAGTATAAGCTTGTTCTTTTTTCCTCTCGGGCAAGCTTGAACAAATAGAATTGCGACATCATGTTTGGATCAGACATCTTTCTAGACTTTGAATCAGACTATATGTATTGTTGTTCTTGCACGGGTTGTTTTGATCACAAGGATTAGATGTTCACCGGTGTTGGATTATTTTGGTGTTTAGCAGCAGCTCCTCCGAGGAGGCAGCACTATATTGTTTCAGATATTCTAACGTCTTCCAGTACAATTGCAGTTTTGCGTTAACTGTTTCATGATAAGCCAGTTCACAACTACAAAAAAAAATCCCCTAGTGCTCCATCCGTTATTCTGCGTTTCCGTGATCCTTCCGCCTACCATTCATCGGTTTCCTCTTTATACTAGACAACTCGAAGAGTGCGCCCACTGTAGTTGTCTCATAATCACAACATGTGACCTCTTACTATTAATATTTGATAATATTCTCCTGCGCCGTTCAGGTTGTAGATGGAATTCTTTATTTTATCGGCCCGACGTTTCGACTGTAACGTCCTCTTCAGAGGCCTAAGAGTGGTCTCAATGCTATTCATGATCTGGACCGCCAAACGTCTCATCTCTCTCAGGAAATTATGGACATTCTCCCGCACACATCTGGAAATCCCTCACAACTGAGTATCACAACGTACACCACGAAGAACGTCGGGCCGATTAAAATAAAGAATTCCATCTACCAACCTAAACAGCGCAGGAGAATATTATCAAATATCACAAGTATGCAAAGGTTTAAGCAACAAAGGACATGGAGACTATTACTACTAATATTCATCTTATAAAACCTTCTCGGTCTTTCCAAAATCATGAATTATAGCACGCCATATGACTTCATCCAGAAGTAGCCCAACGTACTTGTTATTGCAGTCGTTTTTTTCTTGATTTCGCCTTTACGGACGGCCTTATTGCACGCGGAAGCGTTACAATAAAGACGTTCTGAACATATTGAACTCCTGCGTTTCTTTGCGCTTCCCTTCTCATACCAATTTTCATCAATCATCGTCTCGATTCCACTGCCCACGAATCTCTGAATTGGCTCCTCCCTTCATCAAATGGAAATTGCTACCTTTCCGCAAAGAACTCGGTTCTCGATCACAACGTGAATTGATTCAGTTTCTGCACTTGAGCTTTTGCATTTGCCCTAGATGAGTGACTATGCGCGACCTGAAATTCTGTCATAATCAAATCAGATTGTTTGTTGGTATGCCTTCTTGTGTTGTAGTGTACTCCTTCTTTTTCATTCAGGCAGTAATCCTTCACAACTGGAGGTGATCGATCGCCCATAAATTTTATTTTTCATTCACATGATTCTTTTCTATCTAGCTTAGCGAAAGGAAGCTATCTAAGCCACTTTGTCCTTTCCTCTGCTTTGATAATACGCTGTCAACTGCATTCTCCACCTTCATGCATGTACTACTCTTCCTTCGATTGACAGGATTGAGGTTGCAAACGTGTAGGTGCTCCGGCCCAGATTACCGGCATTGTAACGAGGAACAAAGCTCTGAACTATGGGGGACGGCACACCTCACAATATGCGAGGGTTGTAGAAAGAAATATGTGGGCGAAACAATGGGACTGCTACAAGAATGATTAGATGTTAACTATTCTATGAGCCTCCCTGACCATTATACAAACATGTGAAGTTTTTACAGTTGAGCACCTTTCTTTTCACTCAGAACCTTTATAAAAACTTACTGACACACTTTTGACGAGCAAATTTCTGATCGCATCTGAAACTTGCTCATCCCAGAGCTTGTTGACAACTTGTTTTCGCCTTCTCTTTTTTATTGTCTTCGATTTGACTGCAGATATTTTCTAGTTGTACCACTGTAACCGTTGCACTGGTGTCCTCAATGGTTGCGTGGTATAGTACACGGGCGAGGGAACTTGACCCACTTTGACTGCCTGAAAGGCTGCCGACAACTTATCGACAACTTTTACAAGCCAAAAGCCGTACTAGCTACTTGTTTTTGAACGAAAGTATTCGAGAACATGTTCTGGCTCTTCCTTGTCGACAAGTCGTTGTGAAAAAAGTTGCTGGAAACGTTCTTGCAGAGCATGATCAGGTCAAAGTTGTCGACAAAGAATGGCATGTCGTCTGCAAGTTGTTTTCGAGCAAAGTTTTTTGGACAACTTGTTTTTGCGGTTCTGAGGATAGTCTCAGCTCTCGCCTCATATATCAGTTATGAGTTATGATACATGCAATGACTCCGCGCAATCATGCATTATGTTATTCTCTTATGTACATAGAAGATGTGTTCAATCCACAAGCGCTTCATTAGGCTATGGATAGAGGCAAGGTGGCGTTCAGGACATTTTGTTAGCACAAGCGAGTGAAATACGCGCACTAAATGGGGTTTGTTTCTATGTCGGCAATTTTTCACTACTTCTACACACATATTTTTCTCAGAAATCAGGGGCAAATACTGCGTTGTGAGTGCGTGAGCACTGAGAAATTTCTGTGAATTTATTGGGGAACTACGGGTGTTTTTGTGACCATTCATGATTGATTCGTGCTCAACTTAATTTATTTGCTCTTATTATTTTCAATTTTTTTTCGCTTACACACTTCTATTTCTTATAAAATTTCTGTTCAATGCACGAATTCGTCAAAGAGCCGCTTATCAACTGTTGTGCAACTTCATCGCTGGGCTCTGCCTCTCACTTATCCTATTGAATGTCCTGTAATTCTATTGAATGTCGACAGGATGAGTGGAGCCTTATTGCACATTTGTGAATGAAATTAGATGTGCATGGTGCTCCCTTAACTTGACTGTACAGCACTTAGAACGAATGAAAGGCTTAAAATTTGAAATCAGACTACTACAAGAATATCTAGAATTTTGCGTTGCTTGATTGTAAACAAACTTCCAGTGTTTTTTTTTTTGAAGACGGAAAATTTCCTGAATCTTCCGATGTAAATATATATTTTGTGGAATGTCGATAAGCCCACAGCGATCACCATAGCCACGAAGCGCTGTCGTGCACCAACTGTAATCGTCATGAAAGCATATGGGTAAATATTGCGTTCTGGGCTAACTTATTCTAAAGAGAGCTCTGGTTACAATTTAATCAGTATCATTCCTTTAGATAGTCAGTTTTGCACTTTGCTTTGTTTCCTTCATCTTACGAATAGTTTGTCCATTTTTGGTAAACAAATCGGAGAGAAATAAGAGAAGAGGCTTTCCTCTCTGGTAAATGATAGACTCCTGTGATACCGATTTCCTATGCTGAACTTCCGCATTGAAGCCAACTAGTCATCAATGACGTTGTATTCTCGTGGACTTTGTGTACGCCCTAAACACAACTGGCTGCGCGACTAATCCGCTATTACTGGACTTAACTTCATCCACTACTCGTTGCGTACCTTTTACTATATTGATGACCAGAGCTTTGTTAGAAATGTCTATGAACGCTGAGCTCCCTGATGGAAAGCAGGCAGACTCCTGTTGTTTCGGTTTACATTACAATTTCAAACTTGTGCGGCTTTTACCCATAAAACAAAACTAGTGATACCTCTCACCGCTATTCACAACACCTATCAAACCAGCGACATTCCTCTGAAAGTTGGAACACTGCTTGTCGCGTGGATCAGATTTTGTTTGGAAGTCCTGGATTAGTCTATAAGGTGAACAGCACTCTTCAGAAATCACTTTACGATGTAGGGCTACGCATGGAGCAACAGAGCAATATATTCCGCCTTTTTTCCGTTTAAAAAAGTCGATTTTTACATGGTGGATAGTCTCTTCCTGAAAGTGAAGGGTTCTCCCGCTAATTTGATTATAACTCTATTGACAGGGTCGTTGTAACATGAAAAGGTGTAACAACGAACACTGATTGGAGCTTTCTGACTAGTTGAAAACCCAATAAATAAGGGAAGTTTTGGATATCAAGGAGAGTTCGATTTAACTTTGACTTTCAACTTTCACTAAAATCAAATCATGTGCACTTTCCAGGAAAACCACGGATACTGCAGTGGACTACATGTAGTCGTGATCGTAACCTATATTCACTACGGGCTAGAGTGAAATGTATAACACAGCCTGAGTTGTTTTCATAGAAGTTCATGGCTGCAATACCAGGACTTTCTACCTTAGAGAACGTGTTAAAGGTAACACCCACGGAAATTTTCGACCTACGTAGATATCCCGGCACTATCTGAGGCACTCGCAGGCACTGAACACTGTTACAAAGCTGAAAGAGTCACAACCTTTGAAATCCTCTTTTTCCGAAACCTCTCCTCTCATCGCTTTCAAGCCCTTGGAACGAGTTGTGCAACCTGTTCGATGTGGACTGTTCCAAAAAAGTCGATACCGCTGCCTTTTTTGTCAGCTGTTTTGTGGGCGAAATCGTTTTTCGACATTGTTATGCAGCACTTCTGAAGTTGGCAGAAGGAAATGAATTTTAGAAAAGATAGCTTGACCGATTTAGGTGTTGCAGAAGCAGCAGCGGATCCTAAAACCTTCCCCGAACTACAAAAAAATTCAAAAATGAGACACTGGCAACAACCATACCATACAAGTGACTAAACAAGTAGATTTGTCGTAAAAATGATATGCATAATAGAAAAATATATGGTACTGAACAAATCAAGAAATGAAGGATAAATACAAAGTAAGAGCTTGTATATGACAAGAGAAGAAATGACTGCCCACAAATCAGCTTGCAGCAATGCTCCGCTGCCGCCACAACTCGATCGAACAACCCCATGCTATCTCTACTGATCCAGGATCTTGGACATTCAACTAGTTATATCTTAGAAACGGCCAGGTTTGCCGCAGTATTGTTTCCGCAGGATTGCTGGGACCATTTCTGAGGTCCCTAAATGATCACATTCTCAGACACGAAAATTTCCATAAGTGCTTCCTTAAAAGAACACGAGCTGAAATTTTTTCATTTCTTTTGAAAAAGTTCCTTTGTCTAAAATAAAATAAGGAGATGGAGCACATATTTACTTTTTTTTCTCCATTATAGAAAAGATGGCTAGGATTTGCACATCTTTATGGATACCACAGTTTTTTGGTAATCGTCAATGTTTATACCTTATTTTACCTCTCCTCTAGTTTTTCGGGTTCATTCGTTTTGTTTTCGGTCCTTATTTGGTATTTATTTTGTATGAGTAGGACATTATTTCAAAGTACTTCTCCACATCTCGCCTTCTTTTCACTCCCCAGAGCGATGATTGTTGTTTGGATTTCTCCAATTGTTTCAGTGGATATACCGAATTCTTTCCAGGTATCCATTTCGGGTCCATTGTGTCGATTTTTTGCCTCTATTTCTTGTCTTTGTTTGTGTTTTTCATCCCATCTCCTAGAAATCACGTACATGCAGAGTGCACGTTCTTCAGTTCATCTTCCGTCACCTTCATTCTGTTTTCAGTTCGCTTCATTGCTTGTTTACCACCAGTATTGTTGCAAAACGTGCTTTTCAGGACATCTCAGAGCTTGAATGAGGAATGAGTTCACAATTGCTGAAAAAGCTCATCGTGCTTGCGCCTACGCTGATTCCCATAATTATAGCTTATTTTGAAGTGATAGGACTTTTTGGAAATATTAATTTGATTGCGGCTACCATAAGAAGGAAACATCTTCGAACGAAACACGGTAACTTACATTTTAGTGTATTCTGTGTTTCAAGTTTCTTTTTCTTCGAAAATTTGGATGATAATTTGGCTTGTGGTCATACGCTGCTCCCCTACATAGGCTGAATTCCGAAGTGGCCGCGTCCAGCCATCTTTGGTCGGCCAGAAGTCGGAAGAAAATGCTGATTTCAGCAGGAAAACGACAATGTCATACAAAATGATATTGATAGTCATGTTCAGCACCTCAAATAACCGCCTATGCGCAGTTTCAGAAAGTTACCACGTAAGACACAGTCTCGGCCAATATGATCAGTGGCATATTGAAAGGGGATCTTTTCATTATAACTCAACTCGGGATTGAGCTATTCAGCCGAAATTTTAGGGAGTGATAAGGGTCGGAGTAGTTAGCGCTACATAACATTGACACAAACTGCTTTCAAACAGAACAATTGCGTTCCAGGTCCAAATTCGCCTCTTTAATGATTGTAAGTTTGTAACGCCTCATTTTGATCCGCAGAGAATTTACTCTAAATCTTATTTCGAGTGAGTAATTTGCTGTAATAGTTGCGATCCGTAGTCCTCCTCATTACAAGAAGAAGAGGGATTACCGAAAAACCTTTAAAAAAAGTGGGAAAAGAAGAGTTTTCAATAATGTCAAACAAAAGGCAACCTTTTCGATGATGGATATTTCTATGATATCCACCACTAAAAACTATTCTTTCATCGAAATAGAAACTTTAGCGCTGTCATTATTCTTAAGATACATCAAAACAGCTTTTTTGGTAAATTTGATCGGTTGTTTTGCTCCACGCATTTGAGCAGCAAAGGAAAGTGCAGCAATGACATCTGGTGGAAAAAGTAGCCATTTTTATGCCTAATCTGTACCAATTCTTCAATTCCTCGGGAGAAGGTAGTGAAGATATTAGACGAAATCAAAAGAAGCCGGGGAAGTTGATGTTTAGGCTTAATAAAGCCAGCAAAATTAAGTTTCTGTCCAGGTAAGCTGCTGGTAGGAAGCATCCATTGAGCCTCAGCATATATCCAAATTTCATCTGGAAAGCTCAACCCAGAAGTGAGTTATAGCAAAAAACCCTCCTGTCGAAATGGCGCTGATCATATCTTTTTGGCCGCGACTGTATCACGCCTACCATACTCCTACCGCAATCCTGCTAAAATGGTGCTATTATACGAATTGCGTGCGATCTTAGTGTACGTCACCTAAAATATTCCCTCTATGCAACGTTTCAGCCATTTTTTTTCTGAAAATTCTGGCCATTAAAGGCCGGCTTTATGGCGCCCGAATTACATTTGCATATTTTCCACCACCCATCATAATTTCCCCACAACAAGGGTATGGAGTGACTGGTGGTATCATGGCTTGGTAGGCTCGGTCCTTCATATCCAATTTCAACAAAGACGCACTCTGATAACCGGAAACTATACATTTGGCTGTAAATTGGATGAGGCAAAAATGAGATAACATGTACACTTCATACTCACAAGAGGTGTATATTTGGTCATTGTGGACTTCCATCCACATCATTCTTTCAAGAGGGGGCTACTTGGTCATTGTGGACTTCCAGAATAGAGTGTGCACTGCCCCAGCCAGCTCGCGACGCTGATCTCAGATCTGTTTACGATATTCCCGGTCCCGAATCTCTTTCCTATACAAAGTTACGTCCATGTTTAGAGCTGATGTATTAACTCTGGACCTAGTGCTCAAGAAGGGTTGAGCAGAAGAGTGAGCTTCCTATTCTTCAGGTAGAACCTTGTTGGTTCAAATATCAGCGAAAGTAATACAAAGTGGCACGATTATGAGAGTTTGCCACAATGGCAAACAACCCACCTTACCAACTCCCCACGTCCTTTTAGTTAGAATTTGCACATGAGTACCAAAAATAAGCAAAATAATCTCGTTTCAGAGAGCAGGTTCGGGAACATGGGGGAAGATTCGAAATCAGGATCGCAAGCTGCTAAGGAAAAAGTGTCAATGGAGATTTCTAATGGAATGTTCCTCACTTGTTAGTTAAAGGTTTAGCCAAGGCAAATTCAGCGCTCATATATCACTGTTATCATCTTTGCCTTGCAATTGCTATTGGGATCATTGGGAAATTGGGAAATCATTGGGAAATCCATTGCATCAATGAAGTGTCAGTCAAAGTGCTATAACGTTTTCTCCATACTCTGACGTTCAGAGGCGACACATTTGGCGAAAGATTGTCGTTGCCTACACACATTCCTGGACAAAAGTAGCTATGGTTACAACTTGTAGGGAAAGCAGTGGTGACGCTTGCTGGGTATGCAAAAGGCAGGAGAAGAAAGCTGGCGAGAATTATTTCGAGTGTGAGTCAACGCGAAATGTAGGGCGTGCTTGTTCATAATGTGGGATGACATAGTCATTCAATTGTTAGTCTGAGGTTAACCTATAAACGGTGCCAACACGTTGGTTGAAGCATTTGCTGGGGTGGCGAACTCCGAAAATTAGCGCTAGTAAAACAAGTAGAATTATTACTGTTTAGGAGTGTTATTGGCACTGACGACGTTCTACCAGACCCTTTGCTTATTGGGAGAATTGATCAACTTTGGTTCCGCTCTCAATGGCGGCCCCCATAATCGAAACCTCTGCATCCTGATGATGATGCCTTATATTTGGTTCTGGTGAGTTCAGTTTAGTACCTGCTGGGCATTAATACCGCGAAGTATTACGTTGTCAAGTATGGAATGTCTGATTTTGAATGGGAAGATTTTGAGTTTTGTTTCTGAATCAAGATGCAGTTCAAGATCTACTATAATAAAGCGCAGATATACAAATATGCTCCAGCACAACTTTGCCACATTACACCTGTGGTGTGGTTGCGTCAACAGCTTAGAAGCGTGGAGAGCTAGAGAAGATCAAGTGGCAAAGAGCGTTCCTAACATCATGTTGAAAATTGAACATTTTCTCCACCAAGAAGTTGGATAATCCCTGGTTTTGGTCAAATAAAGAAAGGTCTGGCAGTACAAGAGTGGCAGGTTGTTTCTCACTCCTGCTCCCCTGGCTTTATCAGCGTGGATATGTGAAAATGGCCATAAATGGGCACTCATTTTTGAGCGCCAAAGTGTGAAAAATTCGTTTACCGAACCGCTTTTAATGATCATATTGTCTTGAGTTTCTAAATATTATTGGCTTATGAAGGCCACACCTTGCTACATACGCAGCCAAGTTTGACTCCTATCCGCTTACGCTACAGCTTCAAGCATCGACTACCAGGTTCATCATGAGGCTCACCTCATAGCTTCATGTCAGCTGAGCGGAACTTCCCAAACAAACGATATTTAGAACATTCACTATGAAAATGTTTCTGAACACATAACCGATGTTTCAGCTTTACCTGCCCCGATGGCTCGAAGATGGAACCCTTGTTCCGAAATGATGCGATTTTTGTTCTTTGATAGTTTCACAAGAATATCTTCGAACAGAATTGAATGCTGATCGAAAAACAAGGCGCTGATTTTGGAAGAGGGAGGATGTACCTTCATAATAAAAAGAAAGGTATGAAGTGATCTAGTAAAGCTTCTAAGATACAGACTGTCAAACTGACCGCTCATAAAATCAGACATTTCATACTCGACGACCTTATACTACTCTCAGAACCTCTGCAACAACTATTTAACCGGCTTTTAGAAAACTAGTTTCAGATCGCATCAGAAACTAGTTTTTCAAAAGCTGGTAAAATACTATTAGGTTGTTGCGAAATTAATTGCCGAAATGAGCCCTTCAGTTCAAAGTGTTGTAACTCGGCTCAAACACCATTTTTTTCATCAGTTTAGCAACCATTCAATTCT
>KN726393.1:20525-50077 GCA_000816745.1 Ancylostoma duodenale
TAAATAAATAGTTGCAAATGGAAGCTTGTAAAATAGTTGTTTCGACCTCTTCCTTGTAAATAGCTGTAAAATGAAAAGCTGGTGAATTACTTGTTTTGATCACTTCCCTGCTAAATAGCTGCAAAATAAAAAGCTAGTAAGATAGTTGTTCTCCGAATCGCTCATGTTAGAACAGGTATCGAGTATCGTGGATAACATTCATTCATTCATTCAGAATACAACAATTTTATTGATGGCATTCGTAATCGTCTTCATTCTATGTGACGCGAACCAGTCATAAATCTAAGAACAACTCGTGCTAGAGCGATAAAATCCAATGCGCTTCTACGATTCTCATAGTTAACTGTGGACGATCTTCGTCTATCGTTCATATCAGTTCGTTACGTTCCGCAGTCGTACAGCCAAGATACGAAATTGTCTAAACAGGCTGCAGATTCGAAAGAAGATTGTTTCTACACCAGATGCCCGAACAGCAACTCTGATAACTGAGCAGCACGAACTCACCTCCAACAGTGTAATGCGTCGAGTAAAAACCCTAGCTGCATCTCTTTCCAGTTTCTGTCATCCTTCGTTCAGTTGCTGCCCAAGCTACCCTCTTTATCGAAGCAATTGAGGGCAGGATGGCAGCAGTTGGGAGGAGACGCTGCTATGCTTTCTACTTGACGCATTGCGCTATTCGGGCTATGCTCGTACTGCACAGTTATCAGAGCGGTTCTAATTTAAAGACAGTATCTCACCTCATGGGCTCCCCTCGTTAGTCGAACGTATGCGAGCCGCTGAGTACAAAGATGTACTTTAAGTTTCACGGAAACGTCGCAAACCCCATAAGTTACGGGTTCCTTTGGCCGAGAATTTTGAAATTCTCGGCCAGTGGACGAGAGAATTCATTCCGTAGCTGAAGCTTGCGGAGGGTGCGGCATGTTTTCATCATGGCAATGTTTGTTCATTCGATGATAGCTGCTGATGAGAAGTCCATTTTAATGTGCAAGCTCCGCTTTTGCGAGCAAAGTAACTCGTCCGCTCCAATATCAAATTTGGCTTCAAAGTAGGGTTTTTCGAGCGTTTTGTCAGATTTCAAGCACATCATTGGAATCAGCGCGCCGAGTAGAAGCTGAAAATGTTGATATCTCGGTACCCGCCGTGAGGTGAGACACTGTCTTTAACCTAAAGTCTGAAGCTTCTAGCTAATGATTGAGTGGCGTGAGTCATTTGAACACCTGTTCTTAAGAAACCTACAAAATCGAGGCAAAGAACTTGGAACTTATAGCATACGCCGTGAATGAATGTGGTGCAACTACCACTCTCCATTATACGGGACCGCTAAAATGCCTTACCACATGCGAAGGATTCTTTCATTTCTGTGTGATAGCTGGGTAGTATCAGCGCAATGCTAGTAAAATAGTTGTTTTTCGAAAAAGCTGGTAAAATAGCTGCTTTGACTTCCTATTAAAATAGTTGCAAAATGAAAAGCTAGTCTGCAACTGTTTTTCCAGGCTGCTGATGAAGTCATACTAGTTTGCAAGCTGTTTTCAGCAAAAGCCTAAAAACAACTTTATTTGAGCTTGTTTGCGAGTTGTTTTGGAGAAATCCTTGTTTGCAACTTGTTTGAGGAGTTCTGAGTAGATAAGAGTAAATTATGAAAACTTAACTTAAGACGCTATCTTCTCGAGAGTTCTAGGATATAGCATCACTAGCAACTGAATGGGTGGAGTGAATTATTTGAATATCTGTTTTGAGAAATTTCAAAAAATCGAGACGAAGTCCTAGAACTTATAACTCACGCTTTGTATGAAAGCGAAGTAACCGCCGCTCTTCATTACACGCGACCGCTGAAATACCTTACCACACGCGAAGGATGCTTTCATTTCTACGTGATAGCGAGAGAGTATCAGCGCAAAGCTAGTAAAATAGTTGGTTTTGGAAAAAGCTGGTAAAATAGTTGCTTTGGTTTCATAGTAGAATAGTTGCAAAATGAAAAGCTAGTCTGCAACTATTTTTTCTAGGCTGGCGATGACGTCATACTAGTTTGCAAGCTGTTTTTAGCAGAAACTTGAAAACAACTTTATTTGAGCTTGTTTGCGAGTTGTTTTGGAGAAATCCTTGTTTGCAAGTTGTTCCTGGGTTCTGAGTTAGTAGCCCCCTACTTTTTCTATTATTTTATGTGAATAGGAAATTTCTTTCTGTTTCAGCTGTATGCAGTCAACTATGTTCTTAGTCCTTTCGCTGGATACACTGTTCTCCGTATTATGCCCATTAAAGTGAGTACTCGTTAATTTCCACAACATTTCCCACTCCTTTACAGATCGTTATTTGGGAATGCTTACACAGAAAGTTTTAGAGAGGCAATATTCCAAAACAGTCTCACTAGAAAGCTCTGGGTAAGACTACATGGGTAGAACTATGGCAACATTCCTTCGGCCTTTGTTTGGAACCCAGCTCTAGCTGCTCAACTAATCAAGTATAATCTTGTTATGATCTACAAAATTATCTGTGGCGAGAATCATCTACCATTAGATAAGATTTGTAGGTCATCTCCTTCCTACACAAGACGTAGAAAATTCAAAATAGAATTTTCCACAGCGAAAAACAGATTACGATCCAACTTCTTTCATATAGAGCTGGTTAGATTTTTCTGGGACTACGGAACAAATCCCGCTCCTATTCTGTACCCAGAACTCAGGCACTAACTACAGATTTTAGCATCATATGTTTGAATAATCTTCAGCTTTTTGAAGATGTCCGTTCAGGCACAAAGTTACTCGACTTTGGATCTATGTGTCCATAGTTTCGATCCCACCCATCGCTTACGCTGCCCTAATTGTTTCGTTGAATTCAGTGGAAATCTTGTACGGAGAGTCACACAACAATACGTATGTTATTATGTGAGGATTTTGGAGGGATGTGGTGCAATGTAGGAAACAGTTAGGCTCACGGCGCTGTTTTACGATCAATGCAACATACTCCTATTTCCTCATCCAATGTTAACTTGTCCCCTGTTTTGTATACATAATATGTTACCATATATGAACATCAAAATTGAATGATTTGACTTTCAACGGTGAGGGAATGTGTGGAGTGTGGGCAAATAAGGCATTAATCGTAAAACGGCGACATCTCTCATTTCCCTATACGTTGCAACACATCTCCGCAAAATGAGTAAGTACCCTTCCGTCATTGCATTTTTCAGATAGATAATGCTGTTTTAGTGTAATTATATGTAATCCACCCCTGTCAATGGATCCCAAAATAGCGAACTTCTGGATTAACTGGAACGGGTTTTCAAATCTGGGTGTGCTCTGCGTTCACTTCACTGTTTATTTGATTGTTACGAAGAAAGGTGAGCGACTACGACTCTGTTCTTCATTTCGAAGCATTATTTCTATGTAAATACACGCATATGAAGAAGGAAGTAAAACTCGGATTTTTTTTCCTACATCTTGGAATCACCGTTCAGCTTTTTAGAAAAGGAGAATGTTCAGCTTGGAAGAGTTGTGAAAGACACGACGGACAAACATGTGAGTGAATATGAAAAAAAATTGAAGAATCTCACCTCATTTCCCATATGTCGTAGTCCTTGAATCATGAAACGCTAACAACAACAGTTTGAGAATGGATTTTTTAGAATTTCGAAAATGGAGATGAGGAGCGACTCTACCTTTAGTCCGAGTAGTCCACGGTCACACTAACATAACTTATTTTGCTAACAAACTGATTACACTCCATTTATGCTATCCTGCATTCTTCTGTTTTTGTGTTTGCTTTCACAACAACGTCACTGCGCACAGTCCAGACCGAAGAGGCTCGTATGTTGTTTTTTATTTTGAGGCTCATATGTGTGTGCTCAGACATTCGGGCGTTTAAAACGCCGGTGAACCCGCCCATTATTAGCCGATGCAGCCTTAGCGGATGAAGCAAGAATAGCTACTGTAGGTGCGAGTGGAGCAGCCGAGGTTGCTGTAAGCGCGCATGGAGCAGGATCTGTGCACGCATCCTTGCCACGTTGATTTTGTTCTTCTAACCCTTTTGGTTTGGTGCGGGAACTCCTACCTGCTATTTTGAATAAATAAGCTAGCCGTGTGCTTCGAAAGCCTTTCCTTCAAGTTTCTAACATTTTGAGCTAGAAGCTTTGAGCCCCAACTTTTCCTTAGTAGCTCTATGCATGCGATTTCGTTGCATAGAGCTACTAAGGAGAAGGTGTTCTTGGTTGTCCAAGGTTCGTGATCAAAATCTCGCCAATTATAAAGGCAGCAGCGATGGAAACTTTCGCACTTTCATGAAATTTAGCATAGTCTCAGCAGCTCACGTTCAATAGGACCAGCAATAACCTTCGCTCTACTCAGTAACAAGTATGCCTGTATGTTGCATACACTTTCGATGAGTCTACTATGCGCTAAATATAATACAATGAGTGCCTGCCATAGCGTCTAAATACCGTGAGTGCCTGCAAAGCGTGCTATGACAAGTTGTTTTGCCGCGTTAGTGAAAAATTGACTTGTCTTTGCTCATTACTCCTAAGTCATCTCGCCTTAAGTGCTCTGAGAGCTAATATTTTTCCATTTTCCTTTACACTGTCATTTTCCCATCCTTTACAATATTTCTATTCGGCTGATGCTGAACAAATGGCGCAAATTTTTTCAAAATCATGTAATTTTGTTCGGACATAGTATGACATCTGCGAATATGGTTACACACTTGTAGAGCGAAGTAGGCTCTTTTGTGTTGTGTGTAGGAGATGTCGGCGGCATGGAGTCATGAAACAACACTTTCATAAGTCGCGTTTTCAATTTTCTGAACTTCGGGGATTTTTCTCCAACATCACGGGCAATACAATCTAAAACACTTTCATTGTGCTAGCTCTGGATGATAGTAGATATTCCACACTTGAGCTCAAGTGCAACTGCTTTGCTGTTAGTAGAACATAAATGGGCACATTTCGAAGCATTTCTTATGTTACGTATTCCTACTAATCTGGATAGGTGATTCTCTCCAACCTACTTTGTGGAAAGAACACCTTCAGTAATACCTGTTGTTGTTATGTGCTCCAAATATAGCATGCGATCTGCTAGGAAAATGCTAAAAATTATCAAAAGAGCATTTTCTGGACTCCAAATTTTGATCAAAATTTGCTTCCACAAGCTGGCTCAAAGTTTGATAACTTCACCGGATAACTGTTATGTAGTCATCATATTCTGGGGAAAATTGTCGTATTTCTGCCGCTTTTTGAAGTTGCGGAATCCTTTTCCTTTATATCGCAGGGAAAACTGCCGAACATGATGTTCTAGAAACGGAGTTTTCCTTCTTCGTCGCTCAGAACAAATTTCTGAATGCTCGGTGTGCTCTCCGGTAAAAATGCGACATTATCGACTTCTTGGTATTGGCCTCCACCCATTGGCCTGCGACACTTCTCTTTTCCTACTACACAGAATCAAACTTTGAGCTATGGAAAGTTTCGACTTTACAAAATTGACAAGCACTTAGTGTACATCCGCATTCGGATTTTGTAGTTGTCAATACCCGTGGATACTGCCAATGAGTTAGTATGCGTGCTGTGAGCATGATTAATAACTTTCATTGAAACTTATTAGTCAAGAAGCTTCGTAGTTCGAATTCCAAGCGTGTCCTCTGTTTTCTCCTCATTCATTTTAAACGGAACATGCCTACATCTCAACACTGTGCTCAGTCGTTACTCACTTATTACCTATTGTTGATCAATTATCTACAATTCATGTTCGCTCGTCTTTGAACCTGGGCATTTTTAATGTTGTCAAATTGTGTAACTTGCTTCTGCCACACTAGGTTGTTACGGTGGAACTTTATTGACCTAACGTTTCAACGTAACCGTCGTCGTCAAAGGTCTGAAAGTGGACCCAGTTGTTCAATCTGTGTGCTAGACGGTCAAACGCCTCATCGTACCTTGCCAGTTCTCAACCTTGTCTCAGGCAAGATACGAGGAGAGCGCCCAGAATCGATGTCTGACCCACCAGTTGTTCCACCTTCAGCGCAAAAAATCCGCACAGCTATCCCCTGATCGTTATGACGGACGAGTGGTTCTTGCTCGACGTCCGGATCTTATTCAATCTACAGATAGCTCACATAACGATATTAAAGGGAGCAAATCACACGTCACCGTTAGGCCGCCACAAGACTGAGGCAGCTGACGCCAAGGACTTTAATGTAAAATGCGCGATACTGACCTATGAAAGTGAGATTTCCGCAAGGAAAGCACTGGAGGCAGCCTGGATCCTGGCCAGGAATCCAGGAATGAATGACGAAAATGAATGTCTCTCCTTAACCAGTGATTTTGATTTTTGATATCGTTATGTGAGTTATCTGTAGATCGAATAAAATCCGGACGTCGAGCAAGAACCACTCGTCCGTCATAACGATCATGGGACAGCTGTGCGGATTTTTTGCGCTGAAGGTGGAACAACTGGTGGGTCAGACCTCGATTCTGGGCGCTTTCCACGTATCTTGCCTGAGACAAGGTCGAGAACTGGCGTGATACGATGAGGCGTTTGACCGTCTAGCACACACACTGAACGACTGTGGCCACTTTCAGACCTCTGACGACGACGGTTACATTGAAAAGTTAGGTCAATAAAGTTCCACCGTAACAATCTGGTGTGGCAGAAGCAAGTCACACAATTTATCGACAGTTTTATCGTACGGTATCTGAACCGAAAAATTACTTCTCATAGCCTTGCGGATCAAAGTGAATTCCGGAGCAAATAAGGCTTCTATCCTGCGGATAAACTTTGTTCACTGAAGAGCAGCCCCTTGGACAACCTAGAACAGGAGAATCTTTGCTCACTTCCTTCAGAATGAAAAATCGTTTTATTACTAGGCGCAGATGCAAGGCCAGAAACCTCCTTCAATGCGAAAGACACTCTCAGTGTCCTCACTAAGTGCACAAGTCAAGAAGGCTGTGGAACGAAAGAGGGTAATCACGGGTTTTAGCAATTGTGCTGGAACGTAAAATCTGTTCTCCAATAGGATATAGCTGATTACTCTGTTTGGAATATGGCTGACCATCTACAGAAGTCTCTATTTTTTGCAATGTGAACAAATCGCATGTGCCGCTCCTACTTCCAGAGCATTATCCCAGGACATTTCTGAAGATCGAAGCAAGTAGGACAGTTGTAAGGCCTCAGACGAGCGGTCTTCTTTGTTATTACCTGTTTGGTATCAGTTATAACATTGGGTAATAGAAAAACCGTTCAAAACGGCGTTGTGCTTCTCTGAGGACTCTGGGGAGGTTGGGTTTAAAAACTTTCACTGCGCTGTTGTAAAACAAACCTTCCATTTGCACCTAGTGTCATTCAAAAATACTTGTGGATCTATTCGTCGTCACGATGTATCCTATCCTCAATATCGAGAGATTCCTGTGAACATGTCATTAGCTGTTACAGGGAAGTACCAAGCCTCAGCTGGTTCTTAAAAAGGAGCTTTCTCTCGCGCTATCATCTGGAAAACAATACGAGCGTGGTTTAAAAAGTTTCAGGAATGACCACCGTAGAGCCAATGTTTCCCCTTCATTTCTATGCCGTAAGTAGGGAAATTTTCCATATGAGTTAATTATGAATAAATATCAATCCGAGCTTACGAAGAGCCTGATTTTTTTTTCAGGACTTTCAAGTCAGCCAACTTTGATTATCCTCAGTTAGAGACGAATGCGAAGTTCGAGCGGTCATCAAATCTTTCCAAATAAAGAGGAAGATCTCAAGTGAACGGGCTACTTTAGAGACCGATCACCCCTATTTCCCACCCTTAGTTTCCCAGCTTGGATAAGTGAGCGTGGATATATTCCTCGATAAGTATTTCGCTGACAGTCGGATGATTATGCACAGAATTGAGGAGCCTTTTAGCATTCTTTGAGAGCTAACAGTTCATATTTACACAACAAACGAACATTATCGAGCCATCAGTGAGGGCAACTGTGAGGAAAAAGGAATTAAAGAAAGACCTCCTAAATTAGAACAGGTATCACCCGGTCTTGGAGCCCACAAGTACGTCTGTGAATGGCGCTAGCAAAACTTTTTCAAAATGCCAACTTCAGTCGGTGGCCTACCAACTCTTTCAGCCTCCGCTCACCGAATTATTCTATCCGGGTGATTCTTAGACCAAATGCATCTTAGTAACCACAAATTGGCTTCGGCTTCCTTTGGGGAGCTTTTCACAAAAATTCGAGAATGAAAGTGACCCCTACTTGCGTGCCGCAGACAGCACCTACCTGGTAAGTCTGAAGGCCCTATATCGACATTGATAGAGTAGCATTCGGAATCAAATGTAGATTATTGTTGCAGTAAGAGTACCTAGCATTCCCTCCTTGAGACCTACCCGATATTAAAGCTTCCTCCTTCAGGAAGTTAAATTTGTCTAGTACCCACAATTTTGGGCCACCCTGTACAACGTCGGGGAAACACTTCTTTCGGGTAGATGTTTCAGTGTGTGCACCCGTGCTACACTAAGAACACAAAGAAGTTTTGCTGAGGCTTCTTTCGCCTGTATCGAAACAAGCTTAGAACGGTTTGACTCAGAAATGATGTTTGTCTCCAAAAGGGAGATAATATCATTTCCAAAAAGCTCGTTGGCCGCGGATAAGTATGCAACGAACCTGCCACTTTCTTCAAAGAAATTGGAATTAGGAGCGGACATGTGTAATAGAAAAAACCCTTCAGAAGCGTACAACTATCTATATGTTCGAAGTTCTGCACGAATTCCAGGTCCTTATGTCGCTCATGTGGTTGGTAGCTATCTTCTCGTGCACATGGTGCACATGCATGTTATCACAAGTAATCGTCTCGTGGATGCCGCCATCTGATATTACAATAGTTGTGGAAACTTATGCTGTGAGTTCCTATCTCTTGAATAACTCCCAATGGTTTTCATTAAGAAAGGTCTATTCTGATACCTAAGGTCTAGAATGTGGTAGTCTCTACGAAGTAAGGGTTACCACTCCAAACGTCGGGAGACCATGAAGAAGGAGAAAAAAACGTCTGCATGTCTCTTGCAGGAGGCACACGGTTTTCTTCAGGTAATATTCGCAATGATGGCGTACTCTGTCAACTATTACGTATACTTTGCGAGAAACCAAACATATCGCAAAGTGTTCCTCGAGCAACTCGGTTGTCTATTGCCAGAGAGGTGTGCCCAATATTCTCTTGTTAACTCACACACATATTATCTACTATCTGTTATCTACTTATAGGATATCTGTTATCTACTTATAGGTTCCGAAATGGAACCGTCTGGAATGGCAATCAGAGCAACGGGAGCCTACATGCACTTGCTCCGCACTCAACGGTTCATAAATTGTCCAGCTCATGTCATCAAAGCAAATGTGGAACAGCACGGCAAAATAGCAATAGAATAGAACCAAGAGGATTTTGAAGATAGTTTCTTCCTCTGCAGCTTCCCTTGAAAAAAAAGATTCTGAGAGGTAGCAAGCTCTATTCGACTCTTGTCGGTCAACTGTACCTACCGTGATACAAATTCTCCCTCAGGTCAGACAGAATGTGCGGAAAAGATGGTACGCATTCATGGCTGTGGTACCAACCAATTATTGGTCTCGAACAAATGAAGAATGGTAAAGGAATTCGCGAAATCTACGGTGGAGGCCGAGAGTTCATTATCAGGCCGAGAGTTCATTATCTACCACAGCACCAAATTGTGGATATGGGATTGGCTAGAACTGTGCACTCTTCAAGACCAGTTTTATGCATTCCTGCGCGGATTTATGACATAAAACTATTAATGTTTGGAGCCTCATTGACATGTTATCTTGAATGCTTATGAATGATGTCTGAGACGTGAGGAACTTCCTCGGGATAACGTAGAAATCTTTATTAATCTGTTAGACACTGTACAGAGGTTCACCAAGACAGTCTCAGAGAAAGGACTTACAAGAAGCCCATAATGAAACCAAAAGAGAATAACTGAGCAAATATCGCATGTTTATTCACTTACCACTGCTACATTATTATTATCTGAATTGGCACTGGGATGAGGGGAGTTGGCACTGACCCAACCTTTTCTCGATTTCTAGAATAAATCAAAACGAAGGTGAGCGACTGTGCTAGGGGGTGAGTGATGGAGTACTACGGTATCATGTTGAGGGTCTGTATGACCTGGGGATCCATTTTGTCGCCATCATCGGTCGAAATTTGAACAGGATGGGTTTGTGTTCCTTTTGGTTTCTCACGTGAGGAGGGTCATTGTGAAAGCGGATTGGTTTTTGGTACATACGCTTTTGATGGGGTTGAAGCTCGCGGCGTCTTGAATGGGATACGCATTGCTTCTGATGGCGTACATGGTTTGCGAGTGGCTGAAGGTGTACTTACCGACTTGTGCAGTGGACATAGAGCATGGTGGTGTTTTTGCCCATGACAAATCTAACATCCCTCGCCTGTACATTGTGGCACGAAATGTCCGTCTGCCCCAAAGTTGAGATAGAGTTTGCGTTCTTGCATAAAGATGCGTCTCTCTGATATCGTGGGATATCGCGAGCATGTTGTATATTTGTGCGAAGCCGATTGGCAAAACATACATAATGGAATCTTAGTGGTCGTTCTCGAGGAGTTTTATGGAACGAAAGGCATCTCAGAAATGATTGTTTTTTCAACTACGTCGTTGATGCGTTTCTCAGCTGTGATATGGACGTCCAGAAATTCAAGCAAATCTCGCATTCGCCAGTCGGAACCTTCAGTACTGCGAGGAAGAAAGTGCGCAAGAACCTGACGTTGAATAGATGGTGTAAATTTGGATAGTACTTCCTGTACTAAGTAGTAACAATCGAGGATGATATTCAGCCTTTGTAGTTGTGTTACTAACGGAATAATATGCTCGAGAAGAGGTGCTTGCTCCTACATGGTCAAGCTTTCGGCTTTAGCGTTTTTTAGCGCAGGGTGACTATTTTTGGATTGTCCCCGTATTTGTTGTTTAATATCTCCACTGCAGATGTGTAATTTTCTTCCGTAATCGGATATCATTTAACCAATTCTGAAGCTTCTCCACCTAAGGCGCTTTAAATAAAGTCAATTTTCTGCATATTTGTCAAAGATTTATTATGCACGTCTGCAACGAAAAACGTCCAGAAGTTACTGTACTCCCAAATTTCCCCTGACATTTTCGGGGCAGGAATTGCTGGTAATTTCGGTTGCGCAGAAAGTGCCGGTCCCTCGTTATTTTGCGTACTAGTCATCGTTGCAGCGTTGAGATCGCGAGTCTGATTGCGAGAGCTGCGTAACATGGCGTCCATTTGAAAGGTGAAGCAATGAGCGCGTTCAAAAATTGCATGAGCCTTGTCCATGTACGTGTGAACTTGCGTGACTCATCGAGGGAATCGATTAATGATTCAGCGGTACTCGAGAGTGAGGAAAGAGTCTCAAGAACCAATTGAGAAGTTGACTGAATTTCAAATATGAGAGCTGTATATCCTCCGAAGTGGTGGAAGCCATAGATGAGGGTTCAGTGCGAGCTGTCATTTTCTTCCCTTTATCCAAAAGACGCGAGAGAACATTGCAGTACCGTAATCAGAGATTTTTGGGATCTGTGTGACATAGGACCGGTCATGGCGTTAGTAAAGCATCATAATCAGAATGTTCAGGTATGGAGGAAACACTGATTTGAGATTTGAAAAAAATCCAAACTGAGGAAAAATGTAATTTGGCTGCGAAAAAAACGGTGCGTTTCTTGGTAGGTATGTCAAAAATGAATGGCAAGGGAGCTAAAGTCTCGCAATGAATACCAAATCAAAGCGTGAAATTGTTAGAGTGAAAGGCATCGCGTAAAAATATAAATTCCGAATTAAGCGACGCTTAGTTTTTCTTCGAAAGACTCAAGCGCACCTCGGTTCGTCCTCGATGCACCTAAATTGCAATTCGGTGGTTCGCTTCTTATGTGTTGCCGCTCGGCTCTTGCTGACACCCACAGAACATCGGAGAGCGTAGCGTTTTATCTCAAACTTGGGTAATTAAAACCAATAAATATCTCCTTGAAAAACAGTGCGAATAATACACGAATAATAAAAATGTAATTCTTATGACAGATACAAAAGGATATGGTAGAACTCAAAAGTAAAAGGTCAAGCAACTTAGATGCAGGCGAAAAATGAAGCGTTGCGCGTGAAGAAGACTAACCCCGCTGCTTAATGTCTTCCCTTAATGTCTTTCGCAGAAAACATTACAAAGAATCTCGGTCTTTCCGCGATAGAAAGTCTGTTCTTATGGATGTGGAAATTCCATCTCCTGCAGTCACTCTGTGATCCGTTCTAAGGGAATAGCCTACAATAAATAGTAATGAATGCTTGTTCTGGCATATAAATCCTACCAAGTATTTGTACCGTTGCTCAGAACTTTGTTAAGGGAAAGTTATTAAGCAATTTCCCAAAGCAGAGTCGTATTCGAAATCATTTACTGAGAAAAGCAGCGGAACAAATGGCTTATACACTAGTCGCCAGGTCAAACTTCTTCCTATCGGCCATATTCTTACGAGTTGCCCTTCATTCCTTTCCATTGCAGGACCTTGCGCTACACACAAATATGTGATGTTTTAATCCCATTGTTTTTCTCAAACTAGTGGATTGGAATCTCATAAAATTTGGTCTTGAATCGAAAACGTGGAAGCGCCGTGGTAGCGGGCTTCGGGAAATTGGGCAACGTTTAAATCCGTTATTACGAAAGCTGCCGGCCGCTTTTATATTGTCGCGACTCACTTGTGTAGGTTTTCCTGCAATATCGCATTTACTGGACTCGAAATGTAGATGCTTCAGCCTCGTGAGACTCATGTGGAAGCATTCCGTGTGAAAATAAGTTTGTGCGCCTCTATCAGGGCAATTTCTTCGTTCAATTCTCATATTTTGGTACAGTATTCGAACCAGTGGAAACGAGTTTTATTTCTCTTGCTCGATCTTTCTCTTGAAAAAAAAATCGATTTATTGGAGTTAAATTAATGCGTAGCCAGTCAGACATGGGTATTTTCGACACATCTGCATTGTATGGAGAATGTCGGCAAGAGAAGAGAGACAGTGGTCCTCCACATTTAGAACGACTTTATCTGTAAATCGATGAAATACCACGCTCGTGTCGAGCATTGCTTTAGATGAAGGCAGTAAAATGTTCAAAAGGGTTTGTGAGATTTAGATTGAGACTAGCTTTTCGATTTTTCAATATTTGAACCTAGGATCATTGCATCTAATGAAGGTATCTCGAAGCTGCTTACTTAACTAGTATTTGAGCGGATCGGTTGACGAGCACGACACACACGACGCACAGTTTATATATCTCAAACTCGGACACGGAATATTCCAGTAATAAGAATAAGACGCGACGCAACACAAAACTACAGTACTAGGACTTCTGAAGCAGAGAAAACGCAAACAAAGATTCTTCTTGACTGATATCGAATAGCTATATTTAACCAGCGCAGATGAACACTTTCAAAAGGGTACAAAGATAAGGCGCGCATCACAAGGATGCCTGAATAAATGGGCAAAGAAAAAGGATGAATCATGAGTAAAGTTCGTGCTGCTATGAAAAAGCTACGCCATTCTTGAGCTTTTATACTGTCGCGAGAATGTTTGGATTCTTCTGCATTGTTTTGATAATCGTGCACATTCTCAACACAATCACATGACAAGCAAATACTGTACTCACGAATATCGTGAAAATCCGCGATACTCCCACCGGGCATCACTGGCCGAGATATCGTTGAGGCTGGTCCTTCAGCAACTTAATCCTCCCTTCGTATCACGGATAGCTCCTCCTGCCGTTAGGCAATCGCTCGAAGATCCCCTGGCTCCTTTCTAGAAAGTTGCAGAGAGAAGAATGATGACCCCAACGGCGGCAGTGATAGCATGGAGTGATAGCATGGAGTTTCCCACTTCTTGCATTTTCTATCCCCGCGCAAGAGACCTCTGGGCAACATTTCTTTTTCTCTTGAACCATTTGTTCGCACACAACTATGTTCACGACTGTCGGATATGAATCGGAATAGTAAATTCCTACGTTTGGACAAAAGGCGCAACGCATGAAGCGTTCACCATCTCGATGAATGGTTCCGTGATTGAATCAATGAGCGGTGCACGCTGGTTGATTCTCGAGGTCGAGAATGATGTTGTGCAAATCACCAAGAGCTTGCCTTACCCGTACAAGTTCCAGTCCTGTCTGACGCTTGCGGATCTGATCTTCAGCTTTATTATGTTCATCTGCGATCTCGTCAATTCCTTCCATGAATTCGGCGTTTTCTTTGATTGTCTCGAACTCTCGCTGCTGGTCGAAGTCTTCCAGCTGTTGACACGGGTCATCTACGTCCTCTTCTGGCTGCGCATCCGCTGTTCTCAAAGTCGTAGGAATCCGCGAGGCTGACTTTGAAAAACCATCTCCACTTCGATGAAGATAATAAATGAAAGGAACCACATTGACCAAATTATATTTAGAAAAAAAAGAAGTTCGTACACCCTACTGAGGATGATTTTTTAATTTTCTCAGGTTAACTTTGGAGCATACAAGAAAATCCAAACGGCCAGGTGAGTACGGACCGGTGCCGCGGCGCGGCAGCGTTGGGCAGAAAGAATCAGAGAGTATGATCAAAGCCTTATCGCTACAGGAGTACACCCAGAGAATGCTACTCCGCCCCGCGGCACTGGTTTTCTCGATAATATCTCTGCCGACAGTTCCGCACAGAACATACTTTGCTTCGAGCCGAAGGTCGCGCAGTTTGTTTTCGTCGAAATTACCTTGAAATGGGATACTTCACACCATTTTATGTGTTCGGGAAGACGCCCTCCCCTAGTAATTGCAGCGCCGTGGAAGGTGCCGATGCAAACACAGAATAAATAAATCAGATTATTAGGAAGTGCAACCAGTGAATAGAATAGTTTTATTATTGGCGAGATAAACGGGAGGAGGTTCATGGGCGGCAGGTAGGTCGAGGTCGATCGAGGTGGGAGGCGACGGGCACCTCTCCATGTGGGTAGGCTCAGGTTGGAGGTCGGTTGGCATCAAGGGGCTCGGCCTCAGGCGGCCGCACCGGGCTCGAGCCTTTGCGGCTTCTCCTTGTTGACCCGTCGCTTCACCACGCCCCGAAAGAATCGTCTTCAGCGAAAAGAAACAAAGTGATTCATGCCGCTAACTCTCCTGTTTGGCCTTTCTCTCTAGCCTCTCTCACTCTTCGTTTCACGCCCTATTAGCTACTTTACACCCTAAAGGGAACCAGAGCATAAAGAGTTTAGGCTCCCAAGCAGCAGGATTCTGTTGAGGATTTTTTAGACAATTGCAATGCCGTCCGTGGTATGGTCGGGGATAGCATATGTAGTAAAGCTGTACGTGCTCGTACGAGCTTGCTGCGGTAGATGACGCGAAAGTGGTTTCCTTCCGCTTTTTTTTCCGAAGCAACACATCATCTTGCGACCTCGCAATGCTAGCTGTGATCGTTGAGGCGACATGTGGCCAGAACAAGATGAAAAAAGGATTTTCTGCGACAGTACACTACCGGTAAAATTTTCCACGTCACGTTGAAAAATGCAGAAAATCTCTGAACGCTCTCCCACCCTATTCACTACTCCTACCACCATTTTTTTTTCGCTCACAAACTAGCACCTTCCCGTAGAGTTATCCACTGTTTTCACGATTTCTTTGGAAGGATTTGTTGCGTACTCTACTTCCATAAATAATAAATATATAGATGGTATATGATAATGAGGAACATGAACGGTATGCGCTCTTAGTATGACATAATGATTCAGTTGTTGTTTGGTCACTCCCTCACTACTTCTCATGTAATTTGGTTCAATCCCTTGAAAGCATATCTTGGAGGAGCACATACATGCATTCGATGGAATAAAATAGGTAAATCTCCTAGATCCCTTCTATAAAATAACAATTCCATGCTCGTCACATGTGATTCTACTTCGGATAGCGAATTTACAAAAATGTTTTAACGTAACTTTACTCTAGAACTTTTCCAAGTTATGACGAAGCAGCAGTTCTGAATCATCTAATGGGAAAAATGAGGGGTCACATTGAGTTCGCGTAGGAACTTAAAGGCAGCACCATAGAAATCCTCGACTACGGGACTAGTAGTGGGACACACTTTTAGCACATGACAAAAGTTGAACGAACACAAAGAATCGTGACTAAGCAGCGAGAAAATCGAAATCAAAGTCGCGAACACCGCGAACACAGCAGCTTTGCATGCAGACAGTGCGCAGAGACCGCGGTCGCTCGGAACAAGCGTGCCTGACCTTCGCGTGGCGGGACCCATAGTGTCGAACGAAGCGCGCTTAGTCGCACAAGAAATAGCGCCGAGATTTCTTGAATTTCTTTTATGTTTCCCGCTGTTTCACTGTTGAATATGAGTTTCAGATCCCTCAAGACCTCAAAATCCAGCAAAATCTCACATACGAAGATCTGAGCGCGTGCTGCCTTTAAGCCAACCAACACGTCACTCTTGGGAAATAATGCCGGCCGCATCCGTCTACCCAACGTCTGCCTCAATGCCCTTCTTCCTTCTGAAAAACCATCTACAGTTTTTAACACTGCTTCCTGAACGTTATCGGAATTAAGATTATCGTATTGTATGTATTTAACATCGAGGTTTGTAGAATGTGAGCTCGCCCGCTGTGGTGCTGACGTAGCCTTTCCTGTCAGTTTCAAATTTTCTGCTACGATCCGGACTCCCCGAATGTTATTACTCACACAGCTTTGATATTTACAATCATCAAGAAACCAGGTGATTTCTCTACTGAACACCCTGGAGTAGACACGCAAAAGTGCACGTACGCGAATGAACTTTAGTACCACAAATGCAATTACTCAAATGGTGACAAGTAGCCGCATTGTTACAGTTGAGCGTACATTGGGCGCTCTATGTGGTTTCTAGACCAAATTCATTTACTGAACCATAGCTGCCATGACGAGAGCATTACCGGATAGCAAAATCGATAATGTCGTCTTATTCTGGTTCTCTAAAACTTGTACTAGAAATTTTAGATCTGTGTTTTCACTGCGGAACCGTTGAAATGAGGCAAACTACCAGGGATCCGGCGCGACATTTTCCCGCTTATAGCAGCTTGTGTTCCCACTTCCCATCCGAGAACCATTATTGTTCACGTACTCCCGCAGATTACCAGACACTGGTGCATTTCGACAATTTTCCCTCTGACAGCGTCTTATGGTTTCAGAGAACGACATAAGAGTAAGATGTATTACTTACCTACTATGACGGTCCTTTTCAGCTGGCGATCTCCTCAGCGGGGACCACAACCTTTCCATTCCGCGCGATTTCTGGCAACTTGCATCTAATGTGGTAGACCTCATTTTCTGGAATATTTTATAAACGAGTCGACCCATTGTATCGGCGGTCGTAACAGTATTCTCGTCTTGATTCTAGAGAGCCATTCCGTGATGCGGAGACTTCATCGATGATGATATAACAAATAAACTACACGTATTGTATTTAATATCGATAATGCTACGAATTTTGTATTCATATGCCAATTGACGAATATTTGTACTGCAAACTTGACAAAACCTCACAAAACTCTTCATATAATCTACCCAACCTTCGCGTGGTCTTCAACTTACTAAATTGACTTTCTTTCATGGCATGATTCTATGCGGAAATAATTCATTCATCAACTTTCTAAATACAGCTGCAACCCTCTACTTGTCAAACCTGAGTAAGTTATGTTTCAAATCCCTTCATATTTCATTCTAGTAATCTCTCCTTGGGCACAGAGAGGTCTTTAGGAATAACCGAGCAATAATGGTTGATCTTATGCATTTGACCATTTAATCAACTACATTAGCTGTCGTAGAGTGTTATTTACGTCCTTGTCAAAAACGTTTCTTCTTATGTCACTTAGAAACCATCCATTAGGCTCGAACCAGACTCGGCGGCAGAGGTATGGGCGACGCCCGCGCTTTGTGATCCCTCGGCTTCCAGGGGCGTCGTGGGGCGGCGAGGGGCGCCCACCAACGCAATATGCCCCAAACTCGAAAACTAACATTTATCGCCGAAGGAAGCCGAAAAATAGTAAAGAATGATCATAACATATAAGAGAACACTCAGAGACATTTCTACAGGGTCACGAATCATGTTCAAAGCTTTCAAATTAACTTTAATGTTCCTAAAGGTATTTAGCGGATTAAAAAAATAACCGGATGATGGGCTAGACCATACTATTATATAAGTAGCAGACACGGTGAACAACGCAGTAATGATGTAAGGCCAGCGAGTAGATTGCCGTTCCATGATACCCCTTAGGATTCGCCCCAAGGGGTTATCCATTTCCCGCAATAGGTGCGAGAAATATCCGTCCATAATCTCTGAGGTCAGATGGCAGCACATATGTATTCAAACACAGATGTACCAACGATCGATGCTAACGTTTCTTCAACTCCCTTTTCTTTTTGTTCTTCTTAGTGTGTTTTCCTTCAGAAATCTTCCATTTCGCCGCCTATTTGTTTGGAAATGACGATTTCAGGAGAATTTTACATCTGTTCATCAATACTCATGGGTTATTTTTCATAGTTGCTCATACAAATGAGGAATAACTAGTGTTTCTCTCCAATAAACCAAACCTTCCCCTGACGACGCCCCTCGCTGCTCGAAGAAGCCGAGCCGGTTCGGCTTCCCAGGGCGTCGTCGCGCGTCGACGCGCTGTGCAGCCGGCCGACGCTGCAATGCGCAAGGTATGGTCGACCTAATTTGGGGTGGCGGCAGCCGCCGCTCGCCGCCCTAGGAAGCCGGACGAGGCCGCGGCGATCGATCCGCATGCTGCGCATGGAAGCCGACGCGCCCCGCCGCAATTCGTCGTCGAGTCTGATTCGAGACTAAGAATCTAAGTACATCAAAATCAGCGAAAACATGCCATGACAAATTTCCAGAATGACGACACTTCAAACATTCACAAATTTACTGAGTCCCCCGTGATCCATATAACGATGTTTACTTCCAAAAACCCATCACCAACCAAACTCCATACGAAATAGACAGAAAAGGTTCGATGCCTACACGATTTCCCCCAGCAAATACCTCTCTGCAAAAGGGCTAAATGCTTTCGATATCGTTGGCTCCCATCCCTCTACTTCACTTCACAAGGAATTAGAATGCAGTGTGAAGAAAAGGTTGAAGGGCCAAAACCGATGGACCTCGGATCCCAACGGCGAGGCGAAAATGTCAAATTAATATTTCGTGTCCGGAGATATAAGCAGGAATTCTGACATTAACGAGCAGTACGAGAAGTTCATAGCCATGCTTCTTTAAGCACCTAATTTGTCTCCGAGACGACACTGTCTCCTCATTGATGCGAATCTCAGCTTGTCCATGGTACGCTGTCTATGCGCAAATCCAGTCAAATTTCAAGGAACGATGCAGCCCTAGTCACAATTTCTTGGACAAATGCAGTGCTGGATAAAAGGAGCAGTCTCGCTAGCTTACAACAAAGAACATACTTATCTCAGCCGAGGTTATCCATCTTCCATGCCACTTTTTGTCACCCAGACGGAATTGACTCATGTCCTTCTGCATTGCAAAAGGAGTCTTCTCAATTGCTGCTACATCGTAGACTTTGGCTCGATGTCCAAGTTCTATGAAATATCAGATCAATATGAAAATTGCGGGCGTATTTTTCCCCTAAATGAAATTCCATCTCGTGATCATCTCCCCAATTTCTTATGGGCCTGTGGCGCAAATAATATTTCCGTTCATCAGCGTTATAGCTGCAGAGGTGGGAAAAACTAGTGTGGGATGTGCCCTTTTCGGGTATGGTACATCTCTCAAGTTCTGCCATTTGATATCCTCTGAGAAATGCTATAATCAGGACCAACCTCTTATCTTTCTGCTCCTTCCGCTATTGCTTTCATGAACCGCACATCTGGTAGAAGTTCCGATACTGCTCTGGCTTATCTGTATGCGTGGTTCTATGTTCGCCCGGATAAATTCCTTCTCCACAGGTTTAGTTTATCTTCTGGTCAGCACCTGAAGAATAAGGAAACAGCGCGGAAGCACGCGCGGTGTTTTTCGTTAGGCCATGGGAAAGGGGAGGCTTTGCCGATAACTAATTTTCATCTTGTCTCGGAAGCCGTGCTCGAGGGTATCTTTTTTACCTATAGCACTGCATTCTGATTACTTTTTCATGAGAACTCGGCATTTAATGGCATGCAGAGGGAGAGTGAATGCCTTGCAGCTTGATGAAGAAAACAAGGAAGTGAGGGCTGCCACACTTTCCGCATACGGGAATCGATCAGGAAGACGGTGTTGTTCTGCAGTAATGTATCCACTAATGGTAGAAGAGTACAATGCGGAGCGGAACCCTGAGATTTGCGCATATTTGAGCAATTGGGATATTTATGGTAGCTCAAGTATATACTGTAAAGATCGTCTTTAATTATAACGCACTTCAGTCATGCGTGTCTGCAGGATCATCTGCTTCTCACCACTCTGACTGCCTGCGCATCCACACATTTCGTTCATATGCATCACCGCTAGGATTGTCGATCGATCATCGTGCGGCGCGGCATGCGGACAAAATCTGTTTATGTTCACTTCGACAAATACAGTAGGCACGTTAAGAAAATTGATAAATTCGAAATTAAAGGTTGAGAAAAGAGAAAAACTAGCACGATGAAAATTGATGTTCTCAGGTTGTTCCTATCCCTGAATCTGATGGATGAAGCAGAGAAAGTGTCTCTTGGCTGCATCTTTTAGTACTGCAAAAAATAGGGCGGACGCATAGTTATGAAACGCAGTGTACATGCATATACGTATGTGCACATAGAGAGAGCATCCAGGCGAACATTAGAAACTTCACCGCAGCATCCCCCTACTCCCTCCACCTCGAACTTCTCAGAAGCTCAACATACTTCTAGACCTCGAAAGCACCCAGGCCACATGTTTACTCGGTCAATTTTAAGCGATTAAGCTTAATTGCGCAAGAGATGTCAGGAAAAAGATGCATAAACACATAAACACAGCATTCCTTCGCCTCTAACGACATCTTCTTTGGAGTGCCTTTGTGCGCCTGCTTATGTCACTAGACTTCTCATTCGCAGAGGATCTTGCCCGTTGTATTGCTTTACTAGGAAGACTTTACTGGGTCAGAACGCACTCGCACGCAATGCATCATCTGCGTCTCGGCACTCTAATTGTCTGCTCATCCACACATTTCATCGAGAACATCGCTCTCATCCCGGTTAACACACCTCCTAACCCATTTTCTAATCCACTCCATGTATCTCCTACTATGGACAAGACTAATATCGGATAGTAGAGAATAACCGATGGGAATGAGACCTATGAGCCGAACCGAAAAGAAAAACCAATGGAGGCAGAAGGAAGGCGCCATCTTCTTCTCTGAAGAGGATTAAAATCTTTGACTCAGGCTCTCGCACAAGAGCTAAAAAGACGGGACGGCTGCTTGCCTTTGCACAAGAGAGAAGTACATCGACTTTGGGGACGTCATTGCTGCTGCTTATGCTTTAACTTCCTTGAAATTCCATCCCACTCACCTGGTCCTCCCTTGTCTATGCTCGAAAAATGGACACGTTGTTCATGCATTTCGTGATTTCGCGCTAATAAACCAGTTCTCCTTTTAACAAAAGAAAAACTACTGCGGTAAGGTGGAGATTGATGATGTCTGACACCAATCTGCGTACATGTCTGCAGTTCAACTCTGAAGGAGCCTTGGCAAGGCTACACAATGGGACGAAAGGCGAAAAATGGAGAGATTTAAGAGTTCTCAAAACAATCAAACAGCATGGTGGAGGTCACGCTGTTAGGAAAATTGAAACATAATACTGCTGAAACTTCTGAACTTTGTCTCAGAATCCATATGGGAAATATCCCCCCCCCCCCCCAGGTAGTTAGTAGAAATTTTGCAGAGTGGAAATTGCAGATGTCGCATAGCAATTTCGAATTATTACAGGTCATTTGAGAATCCAGAGGCAGACGGCTCTGAAAAAGTTGAAATATTAGGAACCCCATATGAAGATCTTACTTCATCGTCCGTCTACATGAAAAAACTTCTGATAGAATTTCTGATGACGTCATTGGTAGAATTGTTGATGGTGTGATTTAATCCCTTCTGATTTTTCTGTAACCTGCTGTTTTATGTATTTATGTGTGTATTATCTTATTTTCTGCTAGCAAATCTTGGAGCAAGAAGGAAACGGCTACTGCGAGGAATCGACAGAGAAGGGACCTACGGTTTTGCCCACTTGAGCAGAAGTACCACAGACAACTCACGTTCTACGGATAAACTGTTCTCGATGTCCTCTCTGTTCGTGGGACCAGTTTGAGCTAATTGCACTGATGACTCACTGATTTTTCTTAGCGTAAAATCCTTTATAAAAGTACCACTGCTCATACCTCATTCACCAAGGGAACCTCTTGAAATATCTTTTGACTTTTGTACTCTATCTGGAGACCTTCTCACCTACATCTTGTGCTCATGACTAATCATTCTATATCGCACTCACGCTCATGTAAATAAATCAATAAATAAATAAAACATGCCGTATGAATGCCGGTAAGCAAAGCACTCAAGCGCAGCAACAGTAGTTCGTAATACTGACGTATATCCAGCCCCTTTTTGTATACATACTAGTATTTCATACCCTGCCGAGTCCATTCTTTTTCCATAGCTGGGATGAACACATAGTTTTTTTCTAAGAAAATCTCATCATGAGCGATAATAGTTCCACGAGTATTTTCGTAGCAATGGAATTACAGTTTCCCAAAGTGATGGGCTCTTTAGGTTTTGATTCACCCAGCCAGAGCCAGCCTTTATCCCTCCATTATATAATACTAGCTCTCCTTCGGGAGACTAGGAAGTGGGGTGGGGCAGCCACTTGAGGTATGTCCAAAAGCTTCACACATGAGAAATGCTTAGAGAGTTGACAGATAAGCAAAACTGGTCATAAACCGAGCTAAATACAAAGTCCTCATTATGAAATGCGTGTTTTCTACCAGTCTGGCCGCCGCTCCAACTCCGGGCTTCCAGTCTTCTCGTAGCCTTTCTTGTTGTGCTTGCAAATTTTCAATCACGCATCCATATGCAAAACTATTGTTGGATGCAGTGATGCTACCTATTGTTCTTTTGTCAATTTCTTACACGCCTATGACCAGCTACTCCCACCTCTGCGCACGAGTTTCTTTCAGATGGCTTTAGTACTTGTGAACAATTCAGTGTAACCAATGCGGCGCGAATAACCACCTGAAATGATTCAAGCTTCCCGAGATAGTACAACTGATGAGCTTCTGCATCCTTACATAGTGAGGAAGTAGAGGCGGTCAACTGAGACACGAGTGAACGCATAGCGCACTCCTACTCCACTGACAGACGTGCTTCTTGTCCTTTTACCCACTCCCACTTGTGCTAGCTTGGGCTTTAGCTTTTCTTTACAGAAGCTCCATGAAAGGAAATCAAGCTATTTACCATTAAATAGCTGAAGGTAGCCAAACACATTGAAATGGGACACTTTTTGATAGATAATATCATAGACAGTCGAGTGGAACGGGGCAAATTCCGTGCAAGAACATTAACATTAATTTGATGCTATCTTCAAACCCCAAGTGACAAAAAATCTAATAAGTTTTCTTACTGAGATCCTAGCTATATAAATCACTTTTTTGTTGAATGCGAGTGCTACCAAACCGGCGATTGCGAATTTTGATTTTTTTTTCGGAAAAGTTCCTTATGGAAAGCTGGAGGCGCAAATTTCTCCTCCTTTTTTTGCTTTATTTTCTTCCAATTCCAGTGCAAGCTTTGCTGTGAGTTCTGCTCACAGAATTCATAAAGAGTACAAACGATCAAGCAAGGACTGCTTCAGAAATTGTTTGCCTGATTTTCCGAGTCTATGAGGATTAAGAAGCGTTCTTGCCATTGTGCGTTTAGCGTAATTCTACCCATGTCTTCTCGAATTTTGGTAGCATTCCAGTCAATTTTTGTTCTTATTTTAGTATTATTTTCCTACCACTTCGCTGCCATTTTTTCAAGGAACTCTTGCAAAATTTCCCAGATGTAGAGATGGAAAACAAAGGTGTAGTATTACCAGTGGACATTGTCTAGCAAGATTGCATGTGATCCAATACCACTTTACCGCAAACTTTTTTTCCACATCTTGATTTCCTCGTATGAGTCGTTTTTTTTTCGTCTGTTGTTTATTTCCTTCATTGCATTCCCACCTAGGCACGTATTAAGTTCAAGTTTTTGTAGCTCATAGCAGTCCTGTGATTCCTTTTTGTGGTTTGGTGACTTGCCACGCCCACCCTGACCACCAATACCAGTTCATCCGCCGTTACGTCTGCAAATGGCAAGAAAACCTTCCGTTTCTCTTCTCGCTTTTCTCATGGCCATCCTATTCCTTCATACCGGGCCTGTTAAAGATATAAATCCTTTTACAAATTCACTTTATTAAGTTGTCACCACTCTCGGATCCAATACCTTTCCGCAAAAGCGTAAACGTGGTACTGCCTCATGATATCTCTTCAGGGTCAGAAAGTTGTTTTGGCCCAAATTAGATTGCCGCTGGACCACACGAGTATGTAGGAACAGCACTTTGTAGAAGGTTAGAGCATGGTGTCTTAATTATCGTGACATGTTCCTCTTTATTTTCAATTTTCTATAGCTTAAAGGCAGCACTCACGATAATCGTCATGTTCCAAATTTTGGATGTCTTGAAGTCTGGACAATAGTCTCAGTAATTCTACGCAAGTTGCACCGCTGAAGGCATCAGCATTCCTAAGATATAACAAGTTAAACTTGGTATACCGGTATCCGCGGATGAGAACTGACGCGGTACGAATTAGCTGTTTTCTGCCGCAGTCAGTCAGTTTACCAAAGGAAATGTCTGCTTCCCATGCTCACTTCGAGAATTTTTACATTGTAATGATCTGTTTACCCCACTTACGCTCTCTCAATTGTTATCAGACCGTACGATCTCTTCTTCTACCCAGAACTTTCAAATTTTCAATTATTATATCTGTTAGCTCTTTACACTTGACCATAAGTTTTGTTTCCTCGCTTCTTATGTCTCTGCGGTGAACACTCTATTACCATTTCGTTTGTGCTTTTTCTACTTCAGAGAAGCTGAAAAAATTAGTCGATTATCTAGTTGCGGCGAAAAATTCGTTGACAATAAAGGGATCGCTACCGACTTCCTTGATCTACTCCACCAACCATTTTAACGTGAGTTCTGACAAAATTGACTGCATTATCCATGCTTCTCATAGTCAGAAACCCAAGTTCTCTCTAAAATCTGAGTGACAATTTTTTTCGTGGGAGCTGCTTTTGAATGTCGACTGTTTCATGGTTAGGCAAAGGGCAAACCCTTAAATAACGTAAAGCGACTCGATTCATGCTTTATTCGTTCTTCTATCCATATGTACGTGGATTCATTGGTTCGTATGCCCTTCCTATAATTTATTCCTGATTTTTATTTCAATAAACAGCTCAGAGTTTGCAGATACTGTGGCTGCCAGTGATTTCAATAATAATCAATTGTGACCTCTTGTCATGATTAGTCTTCTGCATACTACATGCATTACCTACATACATCACATGTGGTATGTATTATTATAGAATTACTGGCGCAAATTACTGGCGCTTGGTGTTTCGAATCGCAATCAGGGAGAGCTAGGAATTTGCGAGCCATGTTAGATGCGTTTGCTGCGGCCATTTCTGCGGTAAACAACAGCTGGTCTTTTTAAGTAACCTCTTTATGAATCTGTGAAGACTTGTCTCCTGTTTAGACTGGCAGCTGCATCCGGTCTACCATGTGCTACCACTATTAAAGACTTATGCCTGAACGCTCATACATGATAGGCCGGAACCTTCAAAAGAATACACCATACAGTTTTAAAAAAAAGGGGACCGACCTCGTGGCAAGAACAATTTCACCGTGAAGTACCAACTGGAATTCTTAGCTTGCCACGACTTCCATATAGGTGAAACTGGAAGGGCACTGAGCGTGCGCATCAGAGAACATCTGGCCACCAAGAGACGAGGAAGCTTGACATCACCGCAAGAGTGTCATAAGGTTAAAGCGCACGGAACCAACGATTTTGATGCCAAGTACAAGATACTGGCGTACGAAGACGACATTTTGGCTAGGAAGGCGATGGAAGCAGTCTAGATCTTCACAAGACATCCAGGAATGAAAAATAGGAATGAATGTCTGTCATTAACAAGCGATCTTCTTCCTTTCTTATAGTTATGTGGGCGATCGACTGTGGATCAAATAAGATCCGGAAGTAGAGTACCAACCAGTCGTCCGTTGCAACGATCACGAGTAAGTGCAAACACTTCTGAAAAGGGTGGAACGGGTCCGATCTCGTTCTTGAACTTGAACAACATCGAAAACTGGCAAAATAATATGAGACGTTTGGTCGCATTGAGCACGAATAAAAATCACTCTAGCCACTTCCAGACCTGTGAAGAAAACGGTTTCGCCGAAACATAAGCTCGAAGTAAATAAATTATCCCACCATACCAACCTGGAGTGGCAAACAAAACTTATCAAATTAACCTTGAGACTTCCTGATGAATGTTTACTCACAACAAGAGGTCATTTGTCAAACCAGTTGTTGTTTATTGTAGAAATGACTCATGCAAACATGCTTCAAGTATGGTTTGTGAATTCGCCAAGCCATCCATAAATGTGGCTCAGAAGATCAAGCATCAGAAAATCGTCCCACTCTATAAATAAATTGAAAAAAATTATCTCTATAAATCGAACAACGAGGCATAGTCGTTATCGCATTTTCCCTTTTTCGCTTATTATCGCTACCAAGACTTTCATTACTACATACGGAAGCGTTGCAGTCCGTCAGTGCCCCTGTTTCTTCACATTTCCCTTCTTATTGCATTTTTCATCCATCATCGTCCCGTGCACTGCCCACAAATTACTGGATTCGCTTCTCCCTTCACCAAATGGAACTTGCTGCGTCCTCCCCCAAAAACTCCTCCCATCTCGATGACGTAAAGAACTGGCTAAATTTCTGCACTTAAGCTTTGCGTGTGCATTACGTTCGAGTGGGCGTTGTTTAAGATTCACCGCAATCGAATCAGGCTGTTTGCTAGTGGAGTTCATTTCATTTCGCCTTCTTGTCCTGTCTCATTCACGGGTCTGCCCTTGGCCAGAGGACATGATTGATCGCCTTTAAATTTTATTGCTCATTCACATGATTTATACATAGATACAGTCTACCGACACTAAGACTGCCAGCCATTCTCTCTTCGTTATTACTCACAATACGTTGCCTACTGTATTTTCCAAGTAGATTTTAATATCTATCGAGGGCATTGCGCTTGTCGTCAAACGAGTTGACATTTTAGGGAAAGCCGCAATCCAGAAGTTTTCTGGATCACTTCACTTCCGTCTTTATGACTACTTCTAACCGATTAGCCCCTTTCTACACAACTGCGCTAGGTGCTACATAATTCTTCTCAGAGAGGGGCACCGTGACCGCGCATTTACGTTTTTACCCAGAAGAAGCAAGCTCATTTTTTTTTCAAAAAATTTCGTTGGTACCGCACTCCATAGAACATCACAGGTAAAGTGTAGATGTTGAATAGTATGTAGTCCCGCTTTACCTCTAAAATATTAAGAAAATTCATAGTTGTTAGAAATTTAGCGGCAATTAGAATAAAGCTGTGAGATCTTGAACATATCATACTCTAATCCCGCAAGATCACGTGCGGGAGGTGGAGGCATATCCTAAGCGTCTGAAGGCTGTCATCCGCACCAAAGGAGGTCACGTTGAATGATCTCTTGTTTTTTGCCTTCTTAGATGTTAGTAAATAGTTGTTGAAGAGATCGTCTGAATTGATTCGTTTATACGACTTTTATGCATTTTTTATTTTGGGACAGTAATTATGCGCCACCCTGTATATTGACCGGTGTCTAAACGACGATGATATTGTAAATATTCTCGACTAATTCCAGAATTTACGCCTACATGTGCTCTTATAAAGTTAATGGTTAACATACAATACAGCCCATAACCCTTGCGAAAAAAAAACGGGTTTCGACAGATTAATCCGCCGCTGACGAATTAATGGTGAAAAAACCGTCGCAGTCCTGTAACTCCTTTTAAAATGACGATTTTCTGAATCTAAGCGCATTCTCGGATACCTTATCAAAATTGGAACCATGTATAAAATGATTTCAATTTTATTTTGAAGATCCTTATTTTTTCAAAAATTTGAGAAAATCTCAAATTCCCAGAAACGAGGTCAAAACCCGTGGAAACATTGGAAATCGCAAAAATTTCTGAAGGCTGAGTACTACCGAACACGACCACTGGATTTCCTTCAACATCGGTTCATTTCAAGGGATTTATCATTGTTTGATTAGGTGTTATTTTAAAGAATCTTCGAAATTTACCGTTTAATATTGCCTTCAGTAACGTAGATGTTGATGAGCTACTCCATAGTAATCTAAATCAGGAAGTTCTCAACATTTCTCCGAGAGAGGCCCTTATCAATTTTTTAACATCTTTATCTCTTTAGCTGTGCCTTGTCATATTATGTTCAGTACCACTAAAATAACAAAAGGCGTCAGGGTAGCGCCCTTCTATACGCACGAAATGTACGTGCGCACGAAATAGCGAGTTTGACTACAAACATTCCATTGAGCCCGCATAGAATTCATTCCTCTACTATGCACAACATATCCGAGATTATTTATTTACTCATTCAATTATTCATTACACCAGTACGCAGGTACTGCCTAAACAGAGATACATACGCAAATCAAAGTAAAGCTTTGATGAACGGCTCCAATTTGATTAGCCTTCTGAGGAGGATTACCCTATTTTTTCTGACAGGAAGGTGCAAAGCTAATAGCCTGACCACAATTTAAACCACTTCATTTTCTAGATAACTGGTTTCTCTACCTTGTTTCCTTGCCACCATCTTGGTTCCTCCATGAATAATGATTTAAAAGAGGCAAAAGTTTTAAAAAAACAGACTCTCGTATCTGGTTGTCAGGCTCCTGTCCACTGGATTTTCTGTGCTGAACTTCCGTATTGGAACCAACTAGTGATCAATGACGTTGTATTCTCATGGACTTTGTGTATACGCCCCAAACACAACTGGCTGTGCGACTAATCCGCCATTACTGGACTTTACTACATCCATTACTCGTTGCGTACTTTTTACTATAGCGAGTACGAGCAGTTTGCTGCAAAACTGTCCATGAATCCTGAGCTTCTATGATGAAAGGCAGCCAGACTTCTGCCGCTCTTCGCCTATTTAGCCGCAAAACTATGTAGTGCATCCTCTTACCAACCATACCATGACGTGTCAAGCTGAGAGTGGACCATGGTCACTCGCTTGGGTTCGACCACAGAGCGATGAAGAACTCTGAGGAAATTAATTTCGAAAATAGGTCAATGATGGAACAGGACGGAACAGCGTATCTTCTCTTACTCATCTGGAGAAGAATCGATTATTACATGGAGGATGAACTCTGCCTGAAAGTTCAGTATTCTCCCACTAATTCGATTATAACTCTATTGACTGGCTCGTTGTAACTGGACGAGTTGTA
>KN726394.1:5913-46351 GCA_000816745.1 Ancylostoma duodenale
AAGGCTTGGTTGGCCTCGGGCGGGATCGAACCATCGATCGTGTGCGTGCGCAGCTTGCCTCTTACCACTGCGCCAAACGCGCCCCTACGAAAATGATATGAATATGACATTGATATGAAATATGGAAACCAAATTTAGGTAGGTCTGCTACATGCCCTCAGATAGCCCGAAGCAAAAAAAAAAGGAAAATGATAAAGCAACTTGATGTCTATGTAAAAAAGGAAAAGGTGACAAGCAATAATCGTCCTGGGATGCATTGGTGCGATACGGTCGCAGGATACATTGGCACTAGGCCAATGGCCACTACTCCATTGCGGTCTTTAGTGTACTCAGTAGCCGTTTGAAACGGCGCTTGGCAGCGAAGCAAATATTTGCTCCCCGACCTCGAGCTGTCTTTTCGTGGCTACTGCACGTTTGGCACCTAAACGCAGAATAACCCGTACGGTTCGATGATTCGATGGGTCGTCGACGTGGAAGTTCCAGAAGGAATATAAAGCCGCACAATGGACGACCATCCGCTAAAAACTTGAATGAGGAATGAGGGCCACAATTGAAGAACGTGCGTACGTCGCTTTGAATATTTAAATAGTATTTTAAAATGCTCAATCGATATCTCACACTGTCGCTATAATCTCATTGCACTAGAACAATAGAATCGAGTGAAATTGCATACTGGAAAGATGCACAGAGGAAAAGGTTGTTTCCCACAGAAGCATTGTTATTTCTTCTCTGACTGTCCGCACCCTCTCTTTGCATTCCCTTCCATAAAAGAGCACCGTCATTCCAGTTTCGACCTCGAAGCGTTAATCCCGGAGTGTCAGATAAGTTCTCAGGTGAAACTTCGAGCAGAAATTTCTCTTGACGCATTTCGAGTAGAAATTGAGAGATTAGACTTTTCAATTAGAAAGCAACACTTTTCTAGAAAATTCTACTCAAAAAAGTCTTGAAACCAGAAGAGTTGTCGCGTGAAATACATGTTGTGTTCATTAAGAGACAAATTTAAATGTCATGAAGACCTGTTTTCGTTTTAACCCCAACGGCGCGTAAACCTTATGGAAAGTGAGAGTGAAGTAGCAATATGGATAATATCAATGTTTTCACAAAACCTGCACCCACTTTCAGTCATCTCGGATCCGAAAACCGCTCGTGGACCAGTTCTCGCACGGCTGAACCCTTCATTAGTAGTGCTTTTGAAGCACACAAAATTATAAAACTGTCCAATTTTTCCCTTCCAATACATTTTTTTCCGCCAATGAAACAGTTCGAAGATTTTGAGTGGAATTCGAGAGGCTTCCTGTAGAGTTCTACTCGAAAATTCCACATTATAGGCCCTAGAATAATTTCAAGCAGAAACCGACTAAATTCAGAGAAGGACGTTCATTACTTCTTTCAGAGTGCATACGACGGGTTTGAGATCAGCGTCTCTAATTTCAGGTATACAATAAAATGTTTCCTTCGTGTGAATGCAAGGATATCAGGTATCATTTCTTTGTCAGCCAACAAGGCTTGTTATTTTGCCACAACTTCCGACTTATATGTTTGGAATCAGCTGCTGCCCCTCGCTAAACAGAGTTTTGGGGTATCATCGAAAACATTGCGAGAAGCCGACGGAACGAGCATCTGCTTTAAATGCAAAAGTATGACACCATCGCTCGCAGCAACTCTTCGTCACACCGGAATCTAGAAATCTGGCTAGCTCCATCAAGGGGTACCGAAGCGATGACAGGCGCATGCTCCAAGCAGTCACTGTAAAGGCATCTTATTACATTATATCCATTTATTTATTATTTTTAAAGGCGTCTTTGCATCTTGCGATGCTGATTTCGCATCCATTTCCAAAACTGTTCTCCCTGATGAGTTCTGCCCATTTTTGTCATTGTGAACATAGCGGTTGTAAAAGGATTTTCTCCATTTGTTGATCTCATTTTGACGAACTCATAATGTTCTGACTAGTGTATATTAATTATTTCTAAGCAGATTTTGAACCTGTGGGTCTCTGTTAGAAGAAACAGAGACTCATTTTTGCGCTAAGAGGCCTCTTGGTACAGCAATCACAGGGATTGCGTAAGAACAGCAAAAGTGGTCCTAACCTATCACAGGAGCCCAAGTATCCTTCCCTTGTAAGGTGAAGCCGAATGCGCGGAGAATCTGAGAGAGGGATTGATTGACAGCATCCTCTTCATCCTTTATTAAACACTAGACGGTATACCCGACTTCGCCCTTTTTTTTCATCCCCGGCTGTCTAACACTGGTGAGGACAATTGCTGTTGCTGATAAATTAACTAACGACTCCCATAATTTTGGTGATTAGCATATTAGCAAAGCTGAAGTGACCCTACCCTCAAGTCGCAAAATTGTTTCGATGGCGGTTCCATGGAAAATAAGTAGTTGCCATTTTCGTGCTCAGATGTTAAACGTGTTCGCTTGATCTAGTAAGCACATTCCTGCCGGTCACTTTCCAGAAGCTGGAAGAGAACAAAAATGATCACTGATTTGTTTGTGCAAAATGATCGTCTAATCGTGTTCAGCGTAATGAGGAACCCCAGTAGACATTACTTCACCTACATCTGGGCGAAAATTGTGAAAAATCGATAAAATCCGCCTAGCTCACCAAGGCCAATATATAGTTCCTAGCACGCATTTGATCTAGAAAAAACCCAGATAGAGTAATCCGGTGAGCGGAGGCCGAAGGAGCTGGTAGGCCACCGGCTGAAGTTGACGACTTGAAAAAGTTTTGCTAGCACCATTCACGAAGCTTCTTGTGGGTTCCACGACGGATGATACTTGTTCTCATTTCAGAAGTCCCTCTTCATTTGTTTCCTCACAGCTGTCCTCATTAACGGCTCGATAAGTTTCGTTTCGCGAGAAATTTGATTGAAACGGTTCATCGGCATGCGTCGGCCACGCCCTGTTTCTTTGCACAAATCTTGGCACAAGTTTTTAAAAAACGGCATCTTCCGCCCTGTTATTAAGGCTTTGACACATTGTAAAACTCTTTTTTTTTTCGAGTCTAAACGTTGTTGTGGTACTAAGTGATAGTGACAGAACGATGGGTTTATAGTTGGGCAATGATTGAAACCGGCAGGTGAAATAAAGCAATTAGAAAGTAGAAGGTTTGGACTGTAGGAAAAATTCAAGAAATCAGAATCGGAAGGACCTTGAAGCTTGGCAATACTTGAGCAAATTCACAGCGCGCGGGCAGTACCCATAATTTTGGCCCACCCTGTATATGCAGATTACCAAAATAGGTGAAAGTGGAGTCAACACTGGAACATCGGGTAAGCTAGTTTGGATAGATTTAGGAATTGGTTTATGGATATCACAGGATTTCTAGAAAATTCGCGAAAAGAAAGAGTGATTCGATGTGTTCGGTGGTCGGTTGGTAAAACTAAGATTGGTCCAATGTCTGGTAAGTATGTATGTAGACGCTGTGAAACAAGAATGCTGAAAAGGCACAAACAATAGTGAATTCAGATGATTTCTGCACAAATTTCTTGTAGATGAACAAAGAAGGCACAGTCAACAATCCACGGGTAACTTCTGAATGATAATTGTAGATAATATGTGTTTTGGTGGATTCTGTGAAAGTGTAGACGAGAGAACTCCCTTCAAGTATACATTTAGGGAGAAAAAAAACTAGCGCCAAAGGCTGTCCTCAAATGACACATGTGCACAGTCATCAGTACATTGAAATTATCTGTTATTATAGACAGAAGCCCGACCACCTAATTGCTTTACTGTTAAACACAATTTCACCTACATATAAACTCCTCCATATAATTGTTAGGTAATCATTGAAGGGCTGCTCTCCCCCAACAGACACAAAGCGCTCAATAAAAATATGCACGGAAGGTTTCAAGCCCTCACGTGTACCTAATCCAAACTTTTTTCTCAAAGATCATACAAGGCGCATCATGCGAGAGTGCGAAATTATTATGAAATGTAGCCCTGCAATTCTAATTAACTATCAATTCTAATCAACAAGAAGAGGGACTTCCTTTACTCCCCTTGTGAGCAGGAATCTATGTATTTGCTATCGAACTTCACCTTTCAATGAGTTGGAGAAAGGCGGTAGGGTGGGACACAGACACAAACAGTTTAGTCGAATGTAGCCATGGTCGTGTCTTCGAGGGCTGCATGACAAGAGGCACGCTGCTGAGCTGTGATTGGTCGATTGATCTGCTCGTCTTGGCCACAGCCTTCAAGGATACGAGCAGTTCTGCGGGGAAATAAGCAAGTTTTCTATGCTGATTGGGACAGTTGGACGCTATCGGAGTCCAAAAATTGTGCGGAGATGGTTACCAATGTCAGTTAGTGCGTCGGATTTTGAGGACCAACCAGGATTTAAGAGGCATACGCATGCGGCGCGGTCGCGTCGCGGCGTACGTCTTGACCGCCTCCCCGCTTTTGCTATGCAGTCCATTGCTTCTTCGAATATCCGAACAATTCTAGCTTGTAGCAGTGCACCCAGAAACGCTCATCACGGAAGAGGAGTTCTAGATTTTCCCCTGGTCGAAGAAGAAGTTATCTCAGAGGCACCGAGCTTAGGCAAGTAGGGCGACTCGAGTTAAAGGCAGTGTTTCACATCCGTGTTTGAGGTTCTAGCGGATTCTGAATCTCCTTGATGCGCTGAATCCAGCGGTATACATCAAATATTACAAAACGGTCTTCAAACCCGTTTTGAATGTTTTTCGGGACGAGATTTGGAACAGTTTGTCGAGCCGAGGGGACATGTGAAGCCGTTGATCTCATCGATCGGACACGTCTATACGTGTTGGCCAGCGCTGCAGCTGTGGCGGGCAGCCAGCACAGTCACGGACCGCTCTACCCAAGTGGTCCGCGAACTGCACTTTCACACCCTCAGAAAACCGTGTTCTCGTCATTTTTATGCGCTTTATCGCACATCATTGGAATCAGCGTGAAGAGAGGTCCAGAATCTATTGGAATCTACAGGGTGCGAAAAAAGTATTCACACTTTTTCTTAATCTTTTCGTGCGTTTTTCAAATGATATGAGATTCTTTTTTTTTCGTGTCTTCTCATGACTAAATTCTTATTTTGGAAACAATCCATACGTGTTCCAACAAGATTCAGCACATCCGATAAGGCTCGCCAAACGCAGCAGTGGTGCCAAGCAATCTTTCGCGATTTCATTTCTTCTCAAGACTGGCCACCGAATAGTCCAGATCCACTTGATTCCTCGATATGGAGAGGTTGCAAGCAAGATCCTGTGCTAGACCTGACAAGAATATCGCTTCTTTTAATGCTGTCTTGACCTTTAAATAGAAAAATCTCGATGCGGACTGACGAATCAAAAATTAATGATATAACACCAATTTTTAGTTATTGATAATCCTACTCAATAAAAAATATTGTGATAATTGTATCTATGGCGTTGGTGTGGAGGTTGATTTTACTATCAATACTTGTTCCACACCCTGCACAACCGACGAAACGTGGTGGGTGACACACTGCCTTTAAGAGGTGCCAGTCGCTAGAACTTTGAGATTTTGCAATCCACCTAGAGCTTTTTTATTTCGGAAATGCCTTACTTTTTCCAGCTTATCGCATTTAACCGAAGTAGCCTGATTTTCTAGGAACAGGTTCGGCTACCACGCTACTGTGCTGTCTCACAAAATTCATTGCATTTAATCAACACTTATTCCACGAAATTCGAGGAGCGAGTGAGCGCGATCGCTTCTCGCTGCTGTGCATACCCAAGTCCACAAATCCGTCAGTTCCATCGACCCTCGCTGTATGCAATGTACTGCTGCGAATCCACGACGGGATCGTGTCCATATTCTTTTACTCACCAGAATCAAATGTCAGAGCTATTTCAAAGTAAGAGAAAAAGTGTGTCTGAAAACGCATATGAGCACACTGGGGATCAGCTCTTCTATATACTTTGAAGACGTACTCGCTTTGCAGCAGTTTGAAATAATTCATTTATACGGACATCAATCACTCTACAAGTGAAACCAAAACTTTCGTGGTTTTTTTGTTCTATCTTTCACCCACCTGCGCACGAAACAACCTTTGTTCCCCATTCTCAAAATTGCTAAGGGGGAAGGGGAGAGTGCTGCATGCGATTTGACCGTAGTCTTGTTGGACAAGAATTTTGAAAGATGGTCATGTTTATGGAAACGTTCTTTCTCAAGAATACTCGCACCACTTCGGTTCAGGATCAGCAGTACCATTCTCACCGACGAAATGAAGAATGAGCAAATTAACCTTCCTTTTATTGGAATCCAACCTCCATCCGAAGAGCGTTCAAGGACTGTATCCAATAAGTTAAGCAGAGGGGGGGGGGGGGGGAAACACAGTGAAGTGTTCCTTATTAATCAGGACCCATATCCAATATATTCAACCGTGGGATCGCAATCACATTCGGTACGTATCCATCCCCATTGATTTTTATCCACTCAGCTATCCAATACAAAACACCTGTCCCATCGGTTTTGGTTTATTTTTTTAATTTGGTTTATTTCTTGGAACAAGCGCGGTGTGTTGGCAAGAGACCACACGAAATGAGGATGGAGCACTCGTTCGTGGATCGTTATTAAGTGGAAATCAACAGGGTAAGGATAACCTGCAGTGAAACAAGTGGATTCACAAAGTAGATAGAAGTTATATTTTCGTTGGATAGTAGAGTATCCAAATTACAGCGCTATTCCCAGATATCAACCGGGTTAAGATATCTCGCACATCAACGAGTGAATACACTCATTTACCAAGAACTATTTATTGGATGACACGGTACTCAACAACTCCAACATATCCGTTGAAGTGCATTTATCCTATTGGATAAATCGTATGGAATACGGGCTCAACAGCATCTTCGCGTATATTCACAAGTACTCCCAGAACGGATGGTTTGACCAGGGGGTGGTAGTAAACCTCTTGGAACGACGACGAAACGATGAGCAGAAGGTCGCGGTGAACTGTCAGCTCTGGTCTGCAGCCATGAACAAATTACGAGCTAACTAAAAACCATGGCCTTCGAATGATGAGGCTTTTGCAAAACTTCCCAGCCCTCAGAGGTTTCGAACCTTTACACATGGAATACTCGGTGTCTTCGGAGTATGCTGACATACCCCTGAAACATAGATTCCAGGGCTAACGGACCTTATGTGACCATCATATCCCAAACGGCCAGTGAATCTCTTCCCGCACAACCTAACTTTGATGTATTAATCTCAAAAATGTAATTCTGCGCCCATAAACTATGTGGGATTTAATACGGGAAGGTGTAGGGCTCAGCTGTCAAAATCAGCCACCGGGAGTCAGAATAATCGATAATCCCGGCGGAAGACCATGGTGATCGAGGCAGAGGGAACATCGATCAGCTGGGTGTACCCAAAAATGCGTCTTCACCGAAAAGGAGTCAGTGTACGCTCACCTGGCTACAATGATGAACTCGAACCTGAGCAAAAAGTCCCCTGGCGGACTTTTTCGCGAAACGATGAGGTCGCCGTCTGCGTCTCGCGCGCCGCAAGCTCTTTTGCTCCCCGCGTCCTCGTCTTTTCATACTGGCAGCAAGCCGGACTGTGAAATCACCTGCAAGTATGGTCCCCCTTTCGTCATAGTTTTTAAGCACCATACATAAAGAACCATCTCGAACCGATAAAGCTTACATTACTTCTTCTGGAATTTCCCGTAAGCTGGTAGTTAGCTGCTAGTTAACGTTCATCGTTAACTGAGAGTTTCAATAGGTTTACTACCACCCCAGAATTTGATAAAAACAGCTTGATTGTGGAGTTTGCAGTAAACTAGCGACAAGTAATGAAGTTTGATGGCTAGTAACCTCTCTCACTTTTTGCCATTTTATTGTTTGGAGAGCTCACAGGTTGGGATCTTTCAGCGGACAATCACCAGATCGTAGCTATTGGAACTTAGCCGCTGAAACTGACACATGCTATTTCATAAACCCGTAGCTGATATGGTGAGAGCTAATCCCTAAAGAATTGCGGCTAATGAGAAAGTAGAGGCAAGATCAGCAAAGTACCAACATATTCAAGCAATAAGGGATCTTGACTCTGAGAAGGGATCTTGTAATGTTTGGACAAAAACACATAGCGCTGATCATGATACTCTTGGGAAGTGCACGAAACTATTCAGCTCAGGATTAACTGGACACGCTCTTTCCAGTCATGCAATCTTCTTGCTAATGAAACTTTGCGCATTAACCCATTAACTGCGCTCTGCGACACCACTTCAAGATGGAAAAATTTTACAACGTCAAAAAAAAAGGCCGCAATGCCGCAACGTTTCATTAGCAAGAAGCCTCCATGAGTGGTGAGTTCCATGACCGGTGATTGCTTAGATTCGCAAAATGTGATGTTGCCTCCAGAATTTTATTTTGCTTCCCAAGTAGGAAGAGAAGCAAAATTGGGTCATACATAGAAGGTGGTGCAGAATCAAGTACTAATGCACATTATGTTGGTCGGTCAACATGTTTATTCGCCTTTTTGCCTGAGTAAATGTAGTACTAAGGAAACTTGCTCGAGTATTTTCTATCTCTTGAAGGAAAGATGTGCTATAGCGCCTGAATCACCAGTTTTTTGTAGTCAACCAAGGTTGTCAACGTAGCGAAATTGTTGAATTTTGTCATGTATAGTAGCGGACATAAGTATTGCAACAAATTTTCTTTTGTTTATAAGTTCTTTCAGAGCAGAGCTGGGCGGCTCTAATTTCTATATGTTTTGCAGGTACATATGCCGTACTCTGTCAGATAGATGCGACTTCATTTCGTGCATGAATCTCTTCGGGAGAAATTTTTTACTCGGTAACGTCGAAATTTGGGGTTCGACGATGTTGGCAACCACCTACAACGAAATGTTTAGAAACAGGATCTCGACCTGAATTGGATTTATTACATTAGTTTCGGAACATATTCAACAAGAAATACGTGTTAACACAGGATTCATTGATATCTGTCAGCCTTACAAATGATCGCTTTCTCGGTAACCTTCTTCCGCAATTTCTGCCATTCCAACTCATAATTTCACACCTGTTCTGAGACCAGAGTGTCTCCTTATGATACTTCTGCTTTCTCTAAAGATGAACATCTCCAATGTGGTCTCTGACCCTCCTGGAAAGTAGAGATAACCCAGCTAGTTCTGATGAAGCCAATAGGGCACACTGCCATAAATGTGGTTTCGATTTTTGTTTTACTTCGAGAAGTGGCTTTAGTAGAAAATCACATTGGCTGCAGAAACTGTACATCCTCCACAATGCAGCTTATACGTACTGATCCGAATCGTGGCGATTTCGATGACTTACCAAGACTCAAAATCGAGTGGTAGCAATAGCCAGCAACAGCCTTTAAGTCGGCTTGCTTCGCTCTGGATTCTTTCCTTCGTATTTGAAACCAGATGTTCTGCAAACTTCCCATTTGCTCCGTTGTATTGAAATTGAACAAAATTTTCGTGCTTCCACAAGAGTAAAGTGGTAAACTTCACCGCTTTGATGTCCAGCGTAGTTCATTACACTTGAATATGGTTTAATTTACTTTCTAACTCTTCGAAAACAGGCAACTTTTGGCTTTACTGTCTGCAACAACATTATAAAGAACTTGGCTCTCCTTTAGGCACAATTATGCCCAAGGAAAGCGACTTTCCTGGGCAAGGTGAAAAGCGAAACCACATTTTCGGCGATGTGCTCTAATGGCTCCACCAGAACTAGCTGGGTTATCTCCACTTTCCAGGAGAGGTAGAGATCACAGTGGAGGTGTACATCTTTATAGAGGGCAGAAGTATCATAAGGAGACACTCTGACCTTAGAACAGTTGTGAAATTATGAGTTGGAATAGCAGAAGTTGCGGCAGAAGGTTACTGACAAACCGATCATTTGTAAGGCTGACAGATATCAATAAATTCTGTGTTAACACGTATTTCTTGTTGAAAATGTTCCGAAGCTAATGTAATAAATCCAATTCAGGTCGAGATCCCGTTTCCAAACATTTCCTTGTAGGTGGTTGCCAACATCTTCGAATCCCAAATTTCAACCTCACGGAGTAAAAAATTTCTACCAAAGAGATTCATGAACGAAATGAAGTCACATCCATTTGACCCAGCACCACATGTGCATCTGCAAAACATATGAAAATTAGAGTCGGCCAGCTCCCCTCTGAAAGAAGTTACATACAGAAGAAAAATTGTTGCAATACTTTTGTCCGCCACTGTATATCTCACGGTGCCAAAGCACCGATCAATGAGATCTAACGTACTGAGAAATTTGGAGAATAATGGACTCTTCACTAGAAAAAATCATACAGCTAAGCACACCCACGACTTCCTACAACAGGTCTTTTCACAATCTATACACATATCTCAGCCTCAAGATGAGCTATCGGAACCATGTTTGGGCGTGTGTTGGGTCTTAATGGATCTCCCTTTCCATTGCTCACAATATGGTACAGAGTCGATTGAAAGTGAACTAGAAAGTTGAAACTCCAATTTTATCGGTGTTCCAAGCTCTAGGTACATACATGAAATTTTTGGATCTGAACATAAAGAAAGAGAGAAAAGCGATATGAAATAAGCATATATCTGCTCAACTTTCTCCTCAAACAGCTACCTTCGCACAGTGTGCAATTTCGCAAATCTAGCCGCTCAAAATGTATTTTTCGACCTAGCATAAAACGTTGCCATTACTGCACCAAAGTATTCGTCGATATCTGCGCATACGATACAAGTGGTTTTTTGGCGACCGATCACCTGGCGGGGCATGCTTAGATGACGAAAAGATATTAGGTTGTAGGGAAAGTTCTTGCGGTTTTTAGAACAGTACATCTTCTTGACTTTTCAAAAACAGGAAAGCACACTAAGAAATGCATAAATTACCATCACGTACTGCCTCTCTTCGCCCATTTTTGGAAAGCCTTTCGATGCCCCGGGCTTAGAACTGTGCTGGCATTGACTCGGAAAAGTTGCTCAACCAGCAATCGAACTCATCTTTATCATCGAACGTTCTACCTTGTATGGCATCATAGGGTAAGAGGAGAAGGTGGTTACCTTTCGAGGCAAGCCATGGGCTGTACTTTGGATAAGTCAGCTCTTTCCGTCCAAAGCCGGGTAGCTTCTGGCGAGTCACACTTTCAATATGTGGAGGAGCATCGTCGCGGAGAAATCGGATCTTGCCGTGATTCGGACTCTTCTCCGCGATTTTTCCGGCGAATCTATCAGGCTGCTGATAGCAGAGGTCCAGCGTGAGGGCAGTGTCGCGTGGCAGTAGCGCTTAATGGGCAATGCCTTTGCTGCCACACCAAGCAGTGACCACAACCTTCAGAGGGTGATCACCCGGATTCAATGCTCTTGTAAGAGGGCAATTCAGTAGCCACCTGCGCACACCGCTGGAGATCGCACCCGGTCAAATCATGATCACTCACTGAGATAATTTTATAACCTTGCCCAACTGACGCAGGTGATCGGCGATGCTAGTAAAGTGAACATCCAAGACTTGTGTCCTACCACACCTAGTTTGCCGTTGATCTGAATCCACCGGCTGTCGCAGTCGATCAGGTTAAATATAAAAAAGTTCCAAGTGTCTCCGCTAAATAATAATGTGTAGTGGCTAGTGTTAATCTTCCTGCATACGAGCATACGTTTTATTTTTGCAACCATCTGCTCATCCCTACAGAAAGCACTTCTATGTCGGCCGAAACCGCCACTCTCTTGGACAGGTCTTTTGGCATGTTTCAAGAAAATGAGCTTACAACTCTGCAAGGATTTCCTTTCTCAAAGTGTCATTCTAGGCAATGGTAAAGAATACTGTTATGGGCACGAGATATATCTGAACAACACCTAGGATATGTTAAACTAGCTCCAATAGCGCATATCATGAAAGCAAGTGGGGAAAAGCAAAGCGCTGCTTTTGAAGTTATAATTCAAATTAAAAAAAAATACTGAAATTAGGGAAGAAGAGACCACTCAGAGAAAATTTAACCGGAATAGAATATTTGGTGGAGAAAATGCCAGTCAAAAATGGAATAATATTCTTGAAAGACATCCTATATTGGGCTACACTACAGGCGAATACCCTTATCAAGCCCACCCTTAAGAAATCCCACTGAAATTCCTAGGATCCACAGAAGTCTATCTAATCAGCATTCTGGAACCGATTGGGCCATTTATATGAAAAAAAAGCGCTAGAAGTACGATTTTTTTAAAATGTAAATTCTCATAAAATATCTAGCAGTTTAATATGTCAGTTCACGTTATGCTCATCATGTGAAAATGTATGCAATCTCGAAATTGAAGCTCATATACATGTTTTACATGCTTATTTGTTGCAAGCACGTATAAAGACTGAAATTTATGTGAATCAGTTGCTGCACAAAAAATTATTCCTCAGTACATGTTTCGATACTCTGATGCTTTATTGCAGAAGTATTGGAAATTGCCCCAAAACCTTGGCTTTCATGGGTCACGTGGAGTGCCTAGAAGCAGCAGACTAGGCAGAGTATATATACTGAAAAGTACTAGAGTTTGTCCACAGGCTCTCCAGAAAATAATTTCGAGCGGCTAGATGTTCGAAAATACACAGTGTGCGTCGTGCATATGTATTCACCGCACCACCGTTAGAATCAAGGCCAAGAGCATTTCGTTGAATTTGCTCGATCAAAAGCATTAATATTAGTTACTATTAGTTACATTAATATTAGATACTGCATTTTTCGCAATAATTCCATCCAGAAGCATTTTTGGAAGAACAGACTTGACTAACAATAAGCAAAGAGATACGTTCTGCCTCACATGCTAGGTAGAGTATCATCTTGAGAACTCATAGCAACTCTGAGATACAGATTTCAAATTTTCACCAGTTAATTGCCCAAAATTGCTGGCCACTGTATCTCCCAATCTTGTCCGGACAACGCAGCAGCTCTTCACATAAGAAAAATAAATAAAGAACGGCGACAAAGCCGAGCTGCTCGTTCAACTCACGGCACAGCAAATTCCTTCAAGAGCACAGTCGCTCTCCGCGTGGATAATGGTGAAGGGTCACTGTTAACAGTGGTGAATACCATCAGGATTGAGGTGTTGTATCATCCTCTTAAAATTGATATTGTTTTACGGAAAGACGCGGGTACACAATTATATTAGGTTGTAGGGAAAGTTCTTGCGGTTTTTGGAATAGTACATTTTCTTCACTTTTCAAAAACAGAAAAGCATATTAAGAAATGCATAAATTACCATCACGTACTGCCTCTCTTCGCCCATTTTTGGAAAGCCTTCAGATGCCCTCGGCTTAGAACTGTCCTGGTATTGAGTCGGAAAAGTTGCCTAACCAGCGATCCAAGTCATTTTCATCATCGAGCGCTCTACCTTGTATGGCATTAGAGGGGGACAGGAGAAGGTGGTTATCTTTCGAGACAAGGTATGGGCTGTACGTTGGATAAGTCAACTCTTTTCGTCCAGAGCCTGGTAGCTTCTGGCGAGTCACACTTTCAATATATGGAGGAGCATCGTCGTAGAGAAATCGGATCTTGTCGTGATCCGGACTCTTCTTTGCGATTTTTCCGGCGAATCTATGATGCTGCTGATAGCACAGGTCTAGCGTGAGGGCAATGCCGCGTGGCAGTAGCGCATCGTGGACGATGGCTTTGCTGTCACACCAGGCAGTGACCACAACCTTCAGAGGGTGATCACCCCCCTTCGGCTGCGGCTCAGGCTGCTCATCCTTATCAACTTAGTGTCGATGGTGTTTGATGTTGACGTACAGACAGACATTTCTCATCTCCTGTAGAGATAGACTTCAGCCGGTTTTCAATGCTTCTGTAAGAGGGCGATACAGTAGCCATCTGTGCACACGGATAGAGATCGCACCCGGTCAAGTCATGATCACTCACTGTGATAATTTTATCAACCTTGCCCAACTGACGCAGGTAATCGGCGATGCTAGTAAAGTGAACATCCAAGACTTGTGTCCTACCACACCTAGTTTGCCGTGGATCTGAATCCACCGGCTGTCGCAATCGGTCATTGTCGACTGCGAATGCTAGTCCCGACCGTGCGGCAACATCGGAGTTGAAGTCGCCAAGAGGAAGGTGTCTGGATCAATCTTGTCCAGCGCGTTCGGATGCTGTACCACTCCCAAATATAGCGTTAATACAACAACTGGATGCGGCTGCTGATTCCCATTATTTGAAGTCGTTTACTGAAAGGTGGCAAAAATTCTGCGTTGAAAGTTTCATAAATAAATACTAGGTATGTGAAAAAGTTTCCGCCCTCCAGCGCTAAGTAGTCATAATAGCTAGTCATCCTTGCAAATGCTTTGTAAACGCTGCTTAGTTTTGTTGGTATGACATATGTAAATAGTATTCAGTACACATTTGTTTGAGTTGTATCAACATCGTTGTGTTTCACAGCGATAATCATGTCGAATTTGAGCCAAATGAGCATTTCTCGTTACATTAACCCCACCGTAACCCTAAAAAATCGGGGCTACAGTACGAAATGGATAGGATATTCGTGTTTAGCACCTCAAATAACGTCTCTGTACGAAGTTTCGGCGAAGAGAAATATTTTTGAAAATTTTGGGAATCCCAATGTCTAGTAGTGCCTTTTGGCAAGTGTCACAAAAGCCATTAAGGAAACGCTTGAAGCACTTCGTTAGGATGCCCTACCCTATGCGGCTTATTCAGCGGACTATGCTCCGTACTACCGTTCGTTTCGGTCGATGTCCCACAGCAGCGCTTCCAATCTTTTGAAGACGTCGAAAAATGGGTGAAGTAAAGGATCGAGTCGGGGGACGAGGCTTTCTACCTCTGCGGCGTTCGTTTTCTCCCAGAAAATGGGGAAAGGTTGTAGCTAACGATGGCCAGTACTTTGGTTGAAGTATCTGCTTTCTTTCTTTCTCAATAAAGACTCAATTTTGCTTAAAAAAGGGCGGAAACTTTTTCACATACCTAATAATAAAATAAATAAATCTGACCTAACAACTGTACAAGAGCAATGAAGAGCTTCTAAAGCCTCTCCAACGCACCAATTATAATCCAAATACTACCCTATGATGAACAAAAAATTACTTTGATTGAACAAGACAAGGCTATTTTCTGGACACAACTGAGACAATCGTAGCGACCTGGCGGCAGAAACAAGATATTCTTGCCACATATGATTCAAACTCCAGTCGAGTTTGCCTAAAAGCAGTGTCACACCTCAATAATTGTTCTAAAAATTTGTACAGTAATACAGTTTCCCTGAGCCGCTGAGACGCTGAGCTGCTAATGGTATTTCTCACAGTCGGGCAAGAATTTTGGAATTTTCGGCTGACTGTGGAAAATGATAAGCATCTTTTAGAAAATGAACTGTAGTTATTGTTTTGTTTTTGACATGGTTACACGCGTTCTCTTCATAAATTGAACACAGACAACTGGTACAAACCACATTCGGTCCGGCCTTCATAGAAAGAGGCCATTGGTCATTTTGGAGAATGTCACGTATATCAATGGAATCAGCGTGTCGAGCTGATTCAGAATCTGTCAACATCTCAGGATCGAAAAGGTGTGATAAACTGCCGTTGAGGAAGAATTTTTCGACTTTTCCTCATAAACAACAGCGTACCCTACTTCTCCATCTCAAGAAACTTGCTTTCAATGGTAAGAAACAGCATAACGTTCCATCACCCTTTGAACTGTTGTGAGCGCCATCACTGAGTTGTGGCATTAATTTGAATATTAAAGACAGCACTCACTGGAATTCTCACCCGTTAAATCTTGAGTATTTTGAAATCTCAACAGTGTTTAGTTGCCCATACGAAAGTGGCCCCACCCAAAGCTCCAGAGCTACTAGAACATGAGGGTAGGTGTGCATCGTCCATCACATCTAAGAACTGTAGCACGAGAAAAATCTGTTTTGTTCAAAAGTTCTCCTAACCACTGATAAAACTTGTTCATCATACCTGTTACCACCTATAAAACTTTACGTTGTTCTGAAGGATCGAATCGAAGAGTCGTGTCCAGAAACCCATGTCTTTTGCAGTTTTGGACAAAATAGGTGAACATCTTCGTGCTCATCAAAGTTGCAAAGGTAAAAGTACACCTACTTATCCCGAAGCAAAATTTCTTGCATGCTGTCTCCAACATTTATTGCGGCATTCGACTAGGAGATTGGAGGAGCGTTATGATGAGCGGAGAATGGTGGTTGACAAAGCATATGCTTCCAGAGACAACGACTGTTCGAAGTCCTTTGCCTAGTGCTCACTTGTCTTACATTTTTTCACCACCTGACATTAGAAAATTTTGATGTTCGAGGAAGGAGGCATTTATTCAAGTAGTTGTTATCACAGTTTTTGGAAGGCATGGCAGGACAACTAGTACATACGATACTAATAAGACGCGTTTTCGCCATAAACGTTTGCCCCACCACTACCAAAGAAAAAAGAATTTAGTGTGGAAAAATTCACAGAAAGAAAATCTTCGTTCACTTTGCCACTTCGTGAGCAAAATAATGAGTGAAATGTCTTTGAAAGAGACCTGCTTCAAACAGGTTATTTGAATCCACTTGATGAATTTTCTGAAAAGTCCGCTTCTTGTGTAAAAGTAAACACTTCATCATTCGATCACCTCTAATCCGATCATCCGTTTATTTGCTCTGGGTCCCTCTCGGTTTCTGCTAATTGAGTGTCAGCGAGGGCGCAACTTGGCAAAAAGGAGCCGCCGCAGCAATTACTGGCAACCCAACCAATCCGGCCTTGCTACCAAAATCTCCTGAGGCATAGGCGGCGTGCGTGCCGACCACCTGCAGCTGCGGGTGGCACAGCGTCAGGAGGTGGTCGTGCCCAGCGGTGACTCGCGGGTGTCTTTGCTGGACCGCTCATGTACCTGGTTTACCTAACCTACTTTGGACGAAAGTGATTTGAACGGAAAGACAAGGCTGCGTCAATAACTAAGAGATTGGCAGGAAACATGAAACTACAAAAAAAAACAGGATTTGATGTCCTTCGAAAATGGTGAAGGAACGCTAAAGGAACAGTTCGATTAAGGTATATTTTATCGTTGTTCTTTCTGTTTCATTCTCTTTCCATGTTCCGGAGCACTTTTAGGTGCATTATGTTAATGAAAAAGTAAACAGAACGTGAAAAGTTAGTTCCATCGTCGAACAGTTCCCGATAAACTCTCCATAACACGCAGACTCCATCGTTGCCTCCCATGCGCCGCTCAGAACGGCGGTCCTCGATCCTCAGTAATTAGTTGCCGGAGTGACGGGGCCATCGTGATAAAATCAACGCCAAACAGCGGCCGACACCAAACGCGCAATAAACGAATGAGCTATTAGCGGAAGTTATTCCTCGCCTTATTCTCACCCTCCGTTTTACCTCCGCTAAGACACCGCTTCTCTTTAATTGTCACTGAACCGGAAGAGGAGGCAACTATCTGTATTACGCACTATGTGGAACTGGGACGAAAACTCATGAATGAAACTTCAATGCTCAAGGAATGTTGATTCTTTTTATTTTATATGATGGGATGATCTGTGTACACGAATGCATTGCCGTATAAAGGAGATTGGACAGCCCATTTAGGAAAAATCATGCGCAATGGAGTAGAGTTTATGTTTTTTTCTAGGAATTTCATGCGGAAACAGACAGAAAAATACGACAACATTATCTAAAAAAAAATTAAGAACCTCACGAGAAGAGTGGATTTAAGTGGAAATCCAGCTAATTTTCTGTTAATATTTTCATAGTGAATTATAGCCGAAAATAATTTTTGCTCCCGAGCATCAAAGTATTGAACAAAATATTCAGAAATGAATGGATGGTGAATCGTACTGATGAATTTTAGGCCGGTAAGTCGCACTGATGAATGTTATGATAATTTGGCGCATCTCCGTTCTAGGTACGTTGCTAATCTTGTTTCTTTTTCACAAGTTAACCTACAAGTACTGTGAAAACAGTAATCTTGCCCAGTACTTCTTCAGCACTTCTTGCACACCGTGCCAGTTTTTGTGTGGACAGGATTATTCTGGCCCGAACATACGACTTCGCTTAGTCCACAACAGCCGAAAATTGAGGCTCTGAAACTTAAAAAAAAGAAAGCAGATATGGACATCACAAAACACGGAAAATTTCAGTTTGGCTGGTCTCTACTGCTTGCTCAAACGCAGCGATGATTGGTGTATTGGTACTAAGTCCCATGCTGCAGGTTCATTTATGTGAGGATTTTATCCACATAAGTGGGAGTCCTGACTTGGCTTCCTAGTAAATTTTATGCATTTTGGCATTCGAAAGTTAGCTGCCGTTTCCAGAGCCTTGAAATCTAACAAGACTGCCACCGGCTGGTAAGTGCTAGTATTGAGTTTGGGAGGTATTTTCTAGGCCTCCTAAGAATAAGAATTAGATGCAATTGCAAGAATTGGAGTTTTAAACAACGTGCGTGTAACAATAACGTACGAGCAGAACATTTTATTTGGGAAAGTCTGATGAAGTCAGGGATGCTAGGGAGGCATAGGAATGACACCATCGCTAGTTGTCGTAGTGCATTTTTGGTAAAAAGGCGGATAGAATTGAGCGAGTACGTAAATCAGTTCTTTGCTCTTGCCCTGTTCTAGTGCTAGAAAGGAGATGTTTATTTCAAGTTTTCAGGCCTCATTTTTAGGCTTCTGACGACGTCACGAAGCCAAATATTCAGGCCAGAGAGATCTCATGCGCATAACATTAGTACGGTGTACAAGAGGTACTGCGTAAGATTCCTATTCTCACAGTATTCTGAGGAAAAGAATGACTACACCTTATTATTTTTCAGTTGTCGACTTCCTATATATCCCAGGTCTTCAGGAAAGGCGGATCACATTCCTCTGCAAATTATAATTAAATTATAATTTGGTTCTTGATTTGGTTCTTGTATGAACTGAGATATTGGTAAAGTTTAGACGTGACTGAAACCATTGCTATCGTCTTTACAATTGCCGTCGAAAATGTGAGCAAAGATTCAACATCTTGCAACCACATTCAAATACAGGCATAATCGGAGGTATAGCAAACAGCCTTGAAAAACGACAAACAAAGAATCGTGTGATGCATGGAAGCAATTACAGCTGATCGCGCATTGCACTGTGAATTATCTTTCCCTCTGAGCCTTCTTTCCTTTTCTCTTACTGTTAAGTGATGGTGATGGACAGGTTTGATCTATGTGTAGCACCCACTTTATCACATCCACTGTTTCCTAGTGCTCACAAACTTCGCATTCGCAGTGGTTAGCTTTGGTAAACTGTGCTGGAAATTCATGATGTGATTTCACCGACAGAACACAATATATTTTACAGCTTTCAACTTACGAGAACTAGAATTTTTAAAGAGCACAGCGCTGTTCAACAGCTTTGGCTCTTGAACATTGTAAGATCACCTCGTAACTTTTTCCAAGATCTTTATTATAAGACACAGTTCTGGGCTGGAAGTCATAAGCTAACCAAGCAAATCTACTATGGTTTGTCCGATTTGTTATCCTATAGATCATGTAATCCTAGGACAGGCAATACGCAAATTTGGTTTCCTAAGCTGGTTTTGTTTGGTTATGTTTCCATGAGTTCAAGCTCTACTGACCACCTCTTGTCCTACGAGAGCAAAAACAACCCCATAATAGCTTGCTCATGTGGTACTAGAAATACTACTAAAGATCCATGTTTCCGCTGTTCCCATGGGTAGATTACCCATGCGGTGCGTGCGCGGCGCGGCCCTCTTCTGGGACCTTCCGGTCGATATCGGTCAGCCACAGGCTCCTTCAAATAAACCTCAACTAAAGAAAAAAATGAAAGAAAAACACTCATATGTGCTAAAACTCTGACGAACGAAGGGGACCGCTGCCGCAAGCGGGCCGCGCCGCGCACGCACCGCATGCCGGTGGCGCTCGAAAATTTTTCGCCGATTGCGCGTAAGGACTTTAAATTGCAAATTTGCGTACGTTAACGGCCCGCCATGGATAGTCTCAATTATGCATCTTGGTCCTGAAGGGGAGTAGTCGCCCCCTAGGTTTCTTCCCCTATGCAGATGGTTCATTCGCAACTCTAGACGTATAACACGCTAGTATGCACTAGATTGTGACAGTAAATCTCACAATTATCGAGTTTATGATGTGTTGATACGAGATGATCGGTATCTCTTGCCTGGAGCATAGTGTAGTTTCCTAGGGCGAAGCAATCACGAGCTAATGGAGCTGAGCAGACCAACCCGCGCTCTTGCGGCCTTTTCTGGCTTCACTTGGATCAAAAGTCAACAACAAGTTTGATTTCAGTTCAATTATCGAGAGTCGGCGCAGCAAAGCCATCGGAAGCCTAAGAACCGTGGTGACGGGCAACTCAGATTCTCCCGCACGCGTCAGGCCCATATCCACCAGCGATCTTCCTCAGATACAAATCTGAACGAGGTGCGAGTAGCGGCGCATTAAGAAGTCGCCAACAGAACTTCGATAACCGCAGGCTCTGCCCCGTCGTAGCCCCCGGAGTCAAAACTCGGTCGACACAGGTGGTAATCGCTGTGCGGTACGGGGCAAAAGACGTCGCTGTCCTCCGGACAGACTCCGCGTAGCCTGCGTGTCCTATAATTAGAGGCGGCGGACGTAAAAGGCAATCCGTTACCGTATTGCAGGAGTGATAGGTATGCTGTGGGAGTGAAGAGATAAGTCCTGATGAAGAATGATTGGTTTTTGTAAAGCTTGTAATTAGAGCTAACCCAGCTAACGTAATGTGAATCCAGTAAAGCTGAGAGAAGATAACTCACTTGTTGATTGGAGCCCTTTGACATTACCGCCTATTCCATCATTGAAGAATTCAAGATATGGAAATGCTTCACAGCATATCGACGAGTTTGCCAAATTCAGTTGCTGGACAGAATTTGCCGGAAATTTCTTTGACTGAGGGGCACCCCAGCTTAGCTTACTATTCTTCCCTTTCTTTCCTTCAACCTGTATAGCAGTGGTTGAGACCTTTGAGTGGCATTATTTCTGGATCTGATATTCGCAGCACATGGTCGGCATAACGTATAAAACGTCCTTTTGCATTGGAAGGCCTTTAAAACAAGGTAAAACCATCTTCCATTGCTCATCATAGTTCTGGTCCACTAAAGTTCAGAATTTAGCAGATGATTTCTAGAATTCCCTAGAAAATTCTCACTTGTCCAGTAGTTTTTATTTTTAAAAAATTGTCACATCATTCACAAAAGCATAGAAATGAGGCCTTGAAACTCTAGAAAACTATTAAGTCAGACCTTTATATGAAGATATGATGTGCGAAAGTTGGAGCCCTGACTTTGTTTCCTATTAGAATTTGTACATTATTACAGACTAACTTTGACTTCCACTTTCTCGTAGGATTACAACCTACCAAGGATGTAGTTGGTCGGAAATTCCTAGTTGTTTAGTAGTTGGTGCCAGTTAAAAATTCACCAAAGCCTCCAAACGCCTTCTCACTCACTGATCAAGAGTCACATCTAAGGTTAAAAATAATATCCTTTCTCACAGATTTCAGAGGCGCTGTCTCCTCTCATGATCGATTCTGAGGGCCTTATTCCAGGAAAATTGTTAGGCGACACTGATATGCATGCTTATTTTCTGATAAAAGTGCCCGAAGCCTTCGAAGAACCGAAAATCTCAGGATAGATCCCTTGTTGAACCGTTGTCTTTAATGCATATTTTCTCCAGGTAGGAAAAGTTATTTGCTTGCACAGGAGTGCCCAAGCCTGGTGGATATCCACTATGTAGAACCCTCCAAGAATCACTTTGCAAGAACTATGGATGCTTCCGTCACGAAATGATGGTAATTCATCCTCGTTCAAAGTTGTGAACCCCTAAGAGCATGGACGAATTCGCCATGTTGTTCCGCCACACAAAACCCCCTCCACCCACCGAAGAACCTCTAGAAGCCCTCATTATACAATACGGATTTGACCGCTACGTTCATCACCCGGAGGATTACGATCTTCCTAGCAAAACCTACTCAGTTCAAGAGCATTGAAACTCCAGGTGACAAGGAACCTATGCAGCCGTCAGGCAAAAACGTCACGCATTTCGTCGTTTTTCATCGCTCATTTGTCCATTATTTCACCTTCAACGCCGTGAAGTTTATCGAGAGGTTTTCTGACGGCAGATTTCCTTCATCTAGATGACGAAAGTTCAAATTTGGGGTTCGAATGGGAAGCGTACGCACCATGGCGACCTTTTCCGCGTTACGCTCGTCGTGGCAAAAACTGAAGTTTTCGTGGATATCTGTAAACATACGCAACGTAAACATGACCACAGATAAGGAATCACGTGAAAAAATAACTGATTAGAACATCAAGACAAGTACATATATTAGACAGATCTAAATATCATTCTAGATTCATAAAACGAGTAGACGCCTTCTTCGCAATTTACATCTAATATGCATGTATGTAGCTATTTGGCGTCTATATGTTCGATATTCGGCCAGTATTTTCGAAAAAAAAGCGCTATCCACCGCAGCAGTGAGAATAATTTCCAGAACAGTTTATGTACAACATTCAAAATCTTTTAATTTTGTCTGTCAACCTGACTGAACCAACATCATACATTCTGAAAAGGAACGGAACGTTGATACATCCAGTAGCGCAATTTATGGTCATGCCAATGACTTAAACGAACCAAATACTTCAACTTCCTCCCTGAATAAACAAAAAATTATGATGTTACAATTTATCGTTTCAAGGAGTATCATTTTTAACCACAACAGCTCTACAGTTTCCGGAGAAGTCAGGTTAACTGCAATTTTTAGCTATCGAAAAGTTAAGAAAAGACAGCAAATTTTAGGGAATGCAATCATTTTTCTTTCAATTTTTATTTGTTTTATAGGTTCAGACAGAACATTGAGGAAATTCGACATTTTTTGAATTCTGATATGGTCAGTACTGCTGTTCCAAAAGTGCCCATTTCGAGCGATAACTAGGTTAATGATGTAATGTAATGCTAATTATCCGTTGAATCGAGGAAAAGATGACGATTTACCATTCTGATGTGAGTACAGCTTATGTATATGGTTCTACCTTTCTGATTTTGAGGTACGCCAAGGTAATCCACATTGTTTGCATACTCCAAACGAGTTCTCCTATGTTATATTACCTAAGCCTCGGTCATTAACCTTGACTCGTGACCACCAGTGGTTGATTTAGTGCTGCACGAGTGGACGCACAACCTTAGCCTCACTCTTACTGCTATCGGCGAATCTAAACTGCTCCCTGGCTTATTTACAACTTTCCTGCTAATCACACATGTCATAACCCACGTGCTACGGTAGCTCACGCGTCTCCCCATTGGGATTTCCTCCAGGCCAGGGCGATGAAATCGTAAATTCGCGCCATGTGGCAGCGACGCATTCGCTCATTTGCAAGTCATTCTGGACAAATCTCGGTCCAGACGAGACGATTCGTAAGCACAACAACCCGGACGTAAAATCGATGACTGAACTGCGGAATCGCCCGGATGCACACCGCGAGATCCCTGAAATTCCTTTCAGGTCCTCAAAAGAAGTCCCGACTGAGAACGCCGGGACGAAAAACTCACTCCTCCACACGCACCACCGCCACCATTCATCTCGTTTTCGTTGTTTGGAGCGTGGTGGTGCACAGCAGCCGCCCGAGTCTCGGACGCTTGATTTTATCTACAAGGCTGACTCGTATTTTGCCGACCGTGAACAGCCATGTACCGTAATCGCACACCACTCCAACAGCCCAACACCATGACCTAATTACAGACAGCCACACGGACCTCAGCTGAATGTGGAGAAATTGCAGGACGTGGAATTGTTTAAAGGATAAAGAACACTTGGAGGAAAACGTCCTATATAGCTAATTTATCAGAAGAAAGACCCTGAGACCGAGTAACGTTGAGGAGCCCCACCTCCTCCGAGAAGGTACTGGAGACCTTAGCATTATCTTACCTAGAGGTCCAACAAAATATCCCTGTCATGGCAACATCATGTGTCCATTGCCTTCGCCGTTTCTCTAAACGAATCGTTTTGGACATGCGTGAAGCGATAGTATCTGCTGACCACGTTCGTCCACGACGCCCGAATCGACATTTTTGCCATGTCATTGAGCTGACGACAATGCTGACAACAGTGCAACATCAGCTATTATACACAATACATTCCACCATGAGAATGAGTCGAAGCTAACAGCTCCTTTAAAATATAGAGATTATCATTGTCAACACAGAAGCTGAAAGTCAGTAAATACTTTGCGTGATATTTTTGTCATGCGTACTTCTGCAATCTGAGTTTTGTTGTATACGGAGTTATGAGTTACCGCCACCTTCGGTAGTTGTTAGCTCTGAGTTTCATAGCACGCCTTAGGCTGCATTTAATAAGTAAATAAATAAATGATTACATACTGCAATGAAACTTTCGAAAATCAAGTTGCAGACACTCTTTTACTAGTTTCACAATGAAGGGTTAGACGACGGCACTACGCTTTAAGATAATGAACGAATGACTAAATTTCACCGACTTTTTCTTTAAAAAAAACTCCGGAATTCCACGTCAGAGAAGGTGCTCAGTCTTTTCGAAGTAACCCTTAAATTGTTGATTGCATCTCACCATTCCATCAGCCAACGAGGATGGTTCTACAGAAAGTAATCTTCCTGTTAGATTTGAACAAACGTTGAAAGGCTTATGTGCATGTATTATCGACAGGGGTATGTCACATCCAAAAGCTGCTCGCTGGTCTAAACGTTTTCGATAAATCAAATTTTTAAATCCAATAATGACATCTAGTCATTGTAGATTTTGACAATCTTTGACATTTTCCATCTAGACTAACCCAGTCGCGTTCGGAAGATGTTTCAGGATACGGATGCGTCAGTGAGATTATCCAGGATAAACGTGTTCACGCCTGTGTCAACGGTGAGTAAATTTGTATGGTGTCAACACGTTTACCATGGATAATTTCAATTATGCATGCAGCCAGGGTAAAGCACAACTGCGATATTTCAAACCACCCCTACGTATTTAGTGGAGGAAGGGGGGGGGGGGGTACGTTGCGTTTTTTTCTAATGTTTGGTTCTCGTCCCCTATACTATTCTACCTACGCACTGACTTCGGCAGAATGGCAAACAGCTTTTATTCAGGAAGCATCTTGAAGGGAATGACGTCCGCGCCCTAACACATTATTAGTAGTAGCTGAGATGTTCCGCACCTACACGATCTCTGCTGGTACTTCAAAAGTTTCCCATCACATTTAAATAAGTAGAGCAACACAGAGTAACAGTAATAAGTGATAGGCGCAGTAATTAGTAATAATAAGTGAAAGGCGCAGTAATTAGTAAAAGTAGTATGTAATTCGTTGCCACAGGAGAAAGATCACACTAGATTTCCTAAGTTTCACTTCAACTGTGCAAGTTGAGCGCGTTAAATCGGTTCAATACTGCAAAAATTGCAGTGAAGTTCAGCTGAAACCCGTTAAGGAGGTATTCCGCGCTCCTACGCGATTCTGCGCTCCACTGCGAAACAGTTTACTGTAGCTTCCACCACAGGAGGGGTGCGGAGAAGGTGCGTGTATCGCACCCTTATCGCACCTGCCCTGTGGTGGACTCTACAGTATTTAAGAGTGGTAGAGAGATGCGCGTAAAACATTCAGAGCGAAGAGGGAGCAGAGAGTGAAAACACGAAAATTTACGTAAAACATGTCAAAACATGTCTAAGATTGTTCAAGCATGTTCAATTTTCCAGCGATTTGATCCTTCCTTTTTGTGTTATGTTGAGTATGTCCATCATGCTCAAACACGTCTATATCAAACTGACAGGTTTGTCTATGATGTCTGGAATTTGTATTACAGATTGAGACGCCGAATACTGATAAAAATACAATGAAAGCTGTTAAATTGCTCATTATACAAGCAAGAACTGTACCACCAAGAAAGGCGAAGTCATGGGTGCGGTTTACGCCCAGGTGAGAGCAAAAAGGGGGTACGTATTTGGGAGCTCCAAATCGCACCCCATGCTTTAATCTGCATGCAGCCCAGGAAGATTCCCCACAGTGATTTTGAGATGTTAGGACACCGCACCTGCGCAGGTTTTGGTGGGTATTTGGGGCGTTTTAAAATGAATGAATAAATAAGTTTCAACTGCAATTTTCCACTTCGCTAAAAAGACACAAGATCGAGCCTTTATAAGAATGTAAATAAATTATTCATCCGATCACATCTGGTGGAAATGGCAGTTTGTCCCATGAAAATAATGAAACGATTATCATACTTCTTTCACCTCTGGGCAGCAGATCCTCTATCTTTAACGCCACCCTGTCTTGACTTGGTTTGAACAGTGCCTAGAATGACTTCCACTGCTCTGAAAGTCTATCGTACATACTGTAACCTTAGTGACGTAAACATTCCCTCACCAAAGTACCAGAGGGGAACCGGTGTCGCTGCCAGCCGGCTGGCCAGTCAGCAGCATCCTCCCCGCTTTTTCCGCTCTAAAATCGCTGACTACCTTCCCAATAAAACATCTGTTGCATCATTACCGTAGCTAATGGCTTGAACGCGATCGTTCTCGTTCTTCGACGACAAATGTGTTTTGCATGGTGGGACCAAGCAGTGCGCGCCCCTCGGGGCCCCGGCCGGCCTTCAAATGAGCCGCAAACGCTGCCGCCGGGCCACGAGGCGATAATGAATAATATCCAATTGAATGATAAATCTTCTGACAGCTCCTCCTGCTGCTACAATACAGACGGGAAATAGTCTCCGTTGTCGCGCAGACAGCGCTGGCGGCTCAGAGGGCGGCAGACGTCGACGACAGATTTTATGCTAATGCCAGAGCCGCATTTCACGCCCTATGATCCCTCGGCTATTACCCGTCTTCGAATCTGCCACTTCTTGACAACAAGATTTGAACGGTCTCGAGCTGGCTGCACTGCACCGAGATTGACCGAGGGTTGCGCAGGAATTGCTGTCGGTTTTCAAGTCTCCTGCATGTCGGTTACTTTCTTAGGAATCTTAGGGATAGATTTCAGGCACCGGCTATTCCATGCCAAGTTGTGCAGCACTGTTCACATCACAACTAACAGATATTTTTTGTTTCCTAGAGGCTAAAATACGGAGAATTTCTTTCATTTATTCTCACTAATTCTTCCTTTTCTTGCGTCTTCAATGAGATTTCCTCCAACATATCATGTACCTTGGCCAATTTCTTCATTTCCTTTCTTTCGTATACATGAGCTGGATAGGACAAGCATTTAGGCGATCCGCTTATTGGTTTAGGAATGATCTTGGAAACTCGAGAATTCGAAAAATAACGAGCTGCCTCACATTCCCTCCAATTTTTCTCAAATAGCTCTATTTTTGCTTTGTGATTCTTCAAATATGCCATTTTCACCAATGAATATTCTGTTTCGTGCATATCTAGTGTGTTAATTGACATTGAGGGTGCTCTCTCAATTCGTACGCTTACATTTCCATCTGGTTTTGCAAGCGAAGTACCCCTATCAGTCTTGCCTGGGAGTTGTGCTCATATTTATCAACCACTTTCACAACGAAATGTTTCGGGACTGATAGCACTTTTCTGCACGGAGCCAATGATTTTAAGTCCCCTTTTCAGTTTTTTTCCACCTTTGGAAAGGAAACCTTGTCGCGCACAGGTATTATTAATTAAAGAGGCGGTGAGTCACAGGGGCAGCTGCGCGGGTATCGTCATTTTTCTGCATAAAGGCATGGCTGTACATTCCCGAAAACGAAAAAAGATTTTATAAGCCTGCAGTACGGTGGGGAAGACTGCTGTGGATTTCCTTTTCCTAGAAACATGAAGTGAAAAGAGAAAAATTGGTGAGGATGGGAAATGGTGCAATTACCAATCCGAAGGTCATGAATGAGAACAAAAAAAACGTTGATATGATAATCGCCATTCAATCCATAAATACTTGATGGGAAAGGGGGCTTTTAATTCTGGTTCATGTACTGTTTCTATTCTTATTATAGCTTCCTCCCCATTTTTGAATCTTCCTGAGTGTATTCGAATAAATAAGAAAATGAATAAATAAGCAAAAATGCCACTGGGATATAGCCCAGGAAAGAATAAAAAGTAAAACAGGAACTTCCGTTTTCAGAGTTTCCCCCATCACAATTCCGTTACAGCAGGCGAATTGACACCTATCGCTCAAGCATAGCGAAGAACGATTGAAGCCTGCGATAATGGTAGGTTGCCATTAGAACGTTTTACCCAGGGGATTTTCACGTGGGATTGCGGTATCGAGGAGCATTGAAACTTACCCATCGACCCTTCTGCCGAGCACCTTTTACTTATCTGTCTACTACTAAAGAGTAGCTAGTCTAAGCTGCGCTTGAAAGACTGCAGCAAAGTGGATCTCAATAAAAAAGAGACTGATCTGTGCCTGGTACACCAACTCTTTGGCTCAGATGTGAAAGCGATTAGAAACCAACTATGGCCAGTAGAATGTATACGGCTATGGACATGAGCCGGATTTGCGCTATCACTCACGCCAACCAGTAAACTGCGCATATTCCAAGAAGGTGCCCTTATTTCAAGAAAAAGTAGAAGGAATTGTCTGTGACTGCTTAAGGGCATTAAAGCCTTGTTCCAGCAAATTTCCATTTCTAAAGTGCTGGCTGGCCAAGTGAAAAATGGCAACTGCGCAATCGCTTACTGGCGTAACACACACAACTAATGGTGCGGGAGATTAGGCGACGGCTTGCCCTTTGGCTGGCGGCGGTGAGCCGACGTTGTGCTCGATTTATCGCGCCAACAGTTGGCGCCAACCGCACTTATCATAGTGGGATTTCAGGGCGCATTTCAACTGTGCGCTGCTTGTCGGCGCTCCATCCTGGCCCTGGGCCAAGAAACCGGGGAAATTCCCAAAGTTCAGCGTCGTAATCACGGTTCGTTGCGGTTAGATAACGACCGAGAGTTGTGGCGGCAGCTCAGACCATCTAATGCGATAAGGAGCGATACATGTCCAGATACTATGAATATCGGCGCTTCATCTAATCTGATGGTTTCCCGGTGGCGCACTTCCGCCGCCTGTCGTCACCTCCTCAGCACGTGCCACCCTCGTTCGCGGGCACGTTCCAGGGCAGCTTTCCAGACCTATTCCAGGACTATCCATACCCCTAGCAATTCCCAGCTCCACTGCTAATCCTCAGCTCTTATCGCAGTCGTTCTATTTCTATTATGGCTATTGCTTCGTGTCAATATTTTCCCATTAACTGCTAGAGAACTCGTCGTCGTCGTCGTCATTGTGTCGATTACGGTATTCCCTACGGGACCCGCAGAGGCGTTTAGCTGAGAGCGCGAAGCCGCTTATCAAGCGCAAGCACGACAGATTCGCCAGCGATTCATTAATTGAGTCTCGGTTACGGTATAATTGCTCGGCGGCACGGTGTCAAGTGCTGTGTTTTCCCTTTAAGGAGCTCTTGGGTCCGCTTGGAACGGAGAAGACAATTTTTGCAGTAGATTTTCTTCCTTGAACATTTTTTTGAGGTTCAATCATGCAATATGTGGAAAATTGTAATTAAATCACTGAAGACTGAAATTCCCAGGTTTGCGTCTTACTTAAAATGACCATGCTATCCATAAAATTATCCTTGCTGAATAAAATGTTCTGCATAACTTCGTACACCAAAGGAGAAGGATTTGGTCAATATTTATTAGTTATTTTTTTTACTTTTTGAATGTGCGATTGTGATTAATCATAAAGATCTGTGATTTCTATGTTATTCCAAACAAGATTTTTTTGGACCCGCTCTAGAAAAAGCTGGCCATCTCAAAAGCCTCTACGTTGTGAAAAACTGCATGGAAAAGAGAAGAGTACCACGAGAAACTAAATAATGACCCATCCAATTTCTGATGAGAGTCCACTTTTTACTAAATGAGCTTGTTACCAGCTCCTTTGGCTCTGGAGTCACAATTTTCCTTATCTTCTTTTTTTCTCGGAAAATTTGTTGTTGAAGAAATTCGTACCACCTTCAAATCGTACTTCATGCACCTCAAATAAATCTCCCTAGTTTACTTGTCGCCTTTCATAATCTGCTGGATGAAGAACAAGGACATAGATTCGTTTCTTCACCCAAATGCTGCCTGATGTTCCTTGAATTATATTTTCTGTGCAAATGGCAAATACGCTTACATGATGTCCTTGATATCCCAAGTAATTAATGAAGCGAATTACTGAAACAGTTTGCAAACCATTCAAAGATAAATCCAGAAGAAGCTCAGCGCGAAATTTCCTAAGAGTACATGATGTACACCTCGCAAGGCTCATATTTCATTCGCAGTTGTTCTTTCGCCGTAGATGCTCAGTGTGCGGGCCAGATTTTTGGCCAGTGCGCACCCGTTCGTCGCGTCTAAGCCACACGTCCTGCAAGTGTAAACGTCATCCATCCGCTCCATATTTCGTCCGCCCTCAAACTTCGCATGACAAACGGTTGTCGTCGGGCTGTTATCTGTGATAAGCGTGGCCGGCGCGGGCCGATTGGCGTATGCGGCCGGCGCCGCCCCGCCGCGTTCCACCCCGCCGGCGCTGACTGGCGGGGCCCGCCCCCGCGGCCCCGCCCCGCCTCGGACGGTGGACACGTCGTGCGCTAAGTCACTTAGTATTGCGTGTAGGAGTGTCTATCTTACAAACGCATCTCTGATTATCAGCTGTGATACGCTTGTCTCCTATCGGCTGCTGATCTACACGCTTGCTCGTTATCGCCAGCCATCGCGCACACCCGCAATGACTCGGATTTCGACTTCCTGCCAGCGCTTATCTCATCTCTGGTGATGATCTTTTGCCTGTTAAATCTTATGTACCGCCGCCTCGTAGTTGATCCTGACCCCAGCACCTGGCAGTGTTCTGGACCGGGGAAGATATGTGTGAGTTCGTGGGGCAGGAGTCGATCAAGCATCGTCAGCAGCAGCAGCAGCAGCTTCCCATACCCTCGAACACACACTCATCGCCTCACAGCACTGTGCGTCCGTCGTTCGTGTTGTAATGTTTCCATGTCGCTTCGGCCGTCGTTCATGCCAGAACAGACAGATTCCCCCGCTGATCGCATCTCGTGCAACAATATCTGTCATCCTCTGACCCATACCAGATCGATACTTTCAGGATGACCACGGTCTTCAAAGACTACACGGAAACCATATCTGCACCGTCAATGTACCACCATTCGATGGGTCTTGAAGGAGACCAAAATGTCGCTGTGTCCGAGATGATCATGACTGATCCGCAGGACATCAACGTCAACAGTGACGACAATGTGAGTTGCTCTCAGCTGACTATTACGCAAGAATCAAAACCTATTCGTGATTAATGCAGGGATTCGCCTCACCCATCAAGCCCGCTCCGTTTTATACCACGCCAACAGATGCCATGTACTACACCAACAATTTCAAAGATTACGGTTGGTTTGACTTACGGTTTTTACGCGATTCCACTGCAGAATTTGTCCAGTTCTTTATGAGCTCCTTGGAATAGAATTTTTCAATTCTGGATTAACCATTTTTTCCAGTCAACGCTTCCTAGCCAGGTTAGCCTGGAAAATCTCTCATTTCTCGTCTGTCGAGCCCTTTTTTGTATTGTCCTTATGAGGACAACAGAAAATCCTCGCTTTCTGAAGTAGAATGTGTCTGCTGACCGAATTTCCCCAAGAAATCATGCTCACATTCCACATATCCCACTCCGTTGGAGAAAATACTCCTCGGAAAGATGTTTCGAAATGCTCAAATCATGAATCATGAGACATGTCTACTGCAATGCATGTTCTACCGAGGAGTTGCAAAAAATTGAATCCTAGGGCGCATATTTCTTCTATGCTCACAAAGAATCCTACAAGCAACACGGAATACATATGTTGTGATCTAATTTTTCCGTTTTCTTGTATTCCGACATTTTTTCTTATGGAATGAACAAAAATTTGCTTGAATAATTAGAGCTAAACTTTTTTGGCCTAATCTCATGTAAGTTTTTCCTGAAAGTGTTTTCAATATCACCATGATTCCGGGATCCCAACTAAATTTCAGGGGACTGTAGAGAACATTCATTTGTTTTGTAGGCAGTTATTTTTTCCAAAGTTTATGAGTTTTTATCTAAGCATCTGCTAACATCAGCAGCATCGAGAACTTTTGTTTTGATTATGTTTCGCAACACCCTGGTCTGAGGATCGTTAATTTTACCAGAATAGGAGTGGACTTATCGCCTTCTCTTGCTGATAGTACTTTTTATGTACTACATATATTCCTTGATTTAACATAAATTCCCCTTCTTAGGGGTTGAAGCCTAGCCTTCTTACATAACACCGTTAAGAAAAATCCCCACATAGATTTTTTTCAAGCACAAAGCGGCATGTAGGAAAAGGAATCATTCGAGAAAGTGCTATGTCTCGAGAAATAGCCCTGTAGGGCATGACTGATTGCTGCTTAAGAGAGTTGCGAAGACCAATTAACAACACTAACAGGCATTGCCACATGATAAATGTAGTCTATTCCTTTGGATCTCTTTTTAATTGGTTTCGCTTCAGTACAATATATCAATGTGTTATCAGATACAACTCTGAAGAACCTTGTCTACTGTTACTCCACTACAACTTTTCTCTAACTCGAGTAACGAGTGTGAAGGTTTATCCCACCCAATGCCCAGCTTATCCCCCGCATTGTCCCGGTTTGTGTACCATATGGAATAGCAGGCGATTCGCTCCGGTTCATTGACTCTGCGCTGTGCTCTTCCCTGCTCTGCTTTTCCTTTGCCGGACGCGCGAGCCCAGGGGTATTTCGCATCATGCGCATTGATTACCCAGAGGGGAAATGAATAAGGCCCCACGCACCACCACACAGGGCCGTTGGTGCAGCGGCGACCTACACAATGAATCACCTCCGAATTTATGGCAACGCTTTGCCACGAGGTTGTGTGCTGTGAATGGGAACACGCTAGTTTACAGTACTTTACGGTGGAACTCACATGGCCGTAATGAACTTCCGTAGTATGGGCTGGGTAAGAGCCGGATAGAAGTTGATTCACAGGAGGTCAAAATGAAACCATCCATCTTTTGGGTCCTGGGTTAACTGACAGCTTTTTCAAAAATGCGTGATTTAGCTCACGGGATCTATACACCAGAGTGATGTGAAGTAGAAGTTTTTTCCCACCTATTCAAACCTATCCAAGTCTGTCTAGTCAAGTCAATTCATTGTTGTCATAATAATAGTTATGATATTTTCTCTGAGATCCTGAACTCGAGCGTTTAGATAACCTTTTTCCATCGGATAAGAAGAGTTCAAGTTTGATCAAGTTGAACAAACCGCATCCAGATTCCAAGAAAAAAAAACCTTGCCTAGCCCTGGCGGGTACCAGTTTTGTATCACTTTATGTCCAGTAAACCGCATTAAAGACTTTGCCGCTGTTTTTAATTTCAACACAAGTGGAATTGTGACGTAAGCACTAACTTTTTTGACTAGGAAATATATCAGCTACTTCCCCACGGAATAATTACCAGAAATAATATCATTTTGAACTAAAAATAGGTATTAAGTGGAAAGTTGGTGTTGAGGTAGTCACAGAGTATAAACAGATAGAGTTTATGTACATATCTACAGCAAAAATATTGGAAATTCCAGCAGGATACATCATCAACCCTTCCATGTACCAGCCGTACACCTTGCCGGCGTCGACAGCAGCATGCTCCACTGGCGACGGCTCGTTCAACCAAATGATGGACCCCTCAATGCTTGGTGAGCAATTTTTTTACATTCCAAGCTTGGGAGGATTCGCCTCCAACCTCTACCATCACCACCAAGCGCTCGCTTTTCGAATTGTTGTGTTCGATCGATCCTCGCTGGCGCTATCTGCACCACAGATCTGCGAACACGAGCTATTGGCTGTAAAATTCACCTCAGTACTTCCTCGCCACCAGCACATTAAGTTCGCCTTCTCTCATTCCAGGCCAGAACACCGGCAGCGCACCGTTCTACGGTTCGACGTTCAACTACCCGACCTACGACTACTCGTCCCCGTTGATACCACGGGTTCCCGGCTCTGCGCCCACCGCCGGCGCAGCATGTTCGACCAGCACGTCCACCTCGAGCTCGAACGGATCCGCGCAGTCGACGAACGCAACACGGAGTAAGGCCCGAACCACCGCATGTGCGTTCAGCTGATGCACGAATATCCTTGTGTGTGGCTGCGTGTGAGCAACCTGGAGTATTTTGTAGGATTTGCGCCCAAATTTTTGCAAAAAGGCAGACGAAATATATCAAATTTTGACAACCCTTTCTATGGCGAAAAAACGGTTTTTTTAATACATGAGTTCTAGAATCGTAATTTGAAAGTTTTTGATGCTGTACAACATCATTACTTCTCTTTCTTCATTATTCGCGGGCTGCGATTCTGTCTTCGCTCTAGAATTTTGACGATTTTTACAACTGAAAATTTCCCGTTGCAGCTCCGTTTTCTTCATTTCAAAGCATGATTCATAAATCGAATGTGTTTATGGAGGCATACAAAAAAATCTGACCTCACAAGCAACTCAATCTAACGGTTAGTTAACGGGCGCAAGTAATTGCAAGGAAATCAACAAATCAGGTTTTGTTCGGGAAACTCGTCCATTATCAGAGATGGAAACTTGAAATTACGCGAACGGGAAGTTTGAACTATTTAGGGAAGATTCACAAGTCCAGTAACACAACATTCACTATGGGTTTTTGTTCGAAGAGAGTTTGAGGCAAAAAATCCTTGACAAGAAACCCTTTTTCGTATGATCAACAATTTTATCTCATCCCATAATTTTCGTCTTCCTTGTTTCCCAGTAATTAGATTTATGAAGTTCCCTTGGGAAATTCAAAGCTTGGCCCTTCTTATGTGGACAAGCTTCTCGAGCAAAATATGGTGTATTTTGTCATACCTATGCACCTAGCCGATGACTAAAACCAAGAACTATGCCCATTTTTGCATGGAATAACATTAAAAGGAAGTATTGGTCGAAACCATCCCGGAGACTTTTGTGAACATAGCTTCAGGAGAAGGTGAATGATGCGGAGCTCGACTTGCACTTAGGATTTAGTAACATCCTCGTCACTCCGTAAGAATTGAGAAGAAAATCCGAAATTCTCTCCTCCGCAAAGTTAGAAATAAGGATCTCTTGCATGTATCGTGCCCCTTTGCCGTTGTTTTGTGAAAACTCCTGTGTTTGTGATTGTTCTCCATTGCACTGCAGCAGCACCTATCACCACTTCTACTGAGATCAACCATAGGTTTTTCAGCCGAAGGACGAGAATGCGTGAACTGCGGAGTGCAGGCCACTCCGCTGTGGAGGCGAGACGGCACCGGCCACTACCTGTGCAACGCCTGCGGCCTCTACCATAAGATGAACGGCCAGAACAGGCCGCTAGTGAAGCCGAAGAAGCGACAGGTAGGCTCACGTCCACACTTCTCGCGGTCGGGAACCCCAGCCACGCGCCGCCAATCAACATCAATTAACGCCGCTTATCACCACCTATCTGCAGCCGCCCGTCGTCGTCGTCGTTCGTTTCGCCACGCGCTTATCTGATATGTTCGACACCAGCAGATTATGACACCCGCGGTGCTTGTTAGTTTACACCTTACGCGGCCGCGGCGGCGACGGCGGCAGGGCCGCGGCATACGGTAGCGACAGCCTCGACGGCTGCTCCCTACGCGCGGCCCGCGCTCTCTTCGCGCCTGTGAACAGGTTCCCAACACACCGTATTGGGACGGGACTCGAAGTAAGCACTGTAGGGGATGTCGCCTTTTGACAAACAATGGAACAGACTGGAGTGGTGCTTCCAGTTTTTGGCTGATAAGAATCTCTTATTCTTTGCTTTACGAAACTCTGACAGGTGGCCAGTGTTTTGTCGGTGATGTTTCCAAAAGTTGCTCGTGATCGTTGTTCCTCTAAGCAAAATAGCACTCATCACCAATTTTGGCTCGGGTTTTGCATCCCTTCAGTGTGAGATTTCTCAACTTTTGCTAGGAAAATCGGCTCCAAACAACATTTCTCTTTTGCATCAATAAATTTTGCTGCATTTCTACACCGAGGTCACGATCATATCTTCCTTATACGAAGTTGTTGATGACAATTTTATTTTTATTTAATAATTTATTACCCCAAAAGGCCTGCTGTAAATCTAACGACAAGCAAATTGTAGTAGAAAAAAAGTTAATGAAGGCGGTGTACTAGTAATCCAAGAAGAAGCGATAGTTAAAATGAAAACAGAAAATGATTCAATTTTTAAATAGAACATCTCCAACGGAAGCTTTCACTTGCCTTCCTTTGTTAGTACGTCCTCAATTAAAAGGAAAAACGGTTTTGTTTTTGTTGGGTGCAAAGATATGTTTTATTCAAGCACAGTATTGTTCCGAGAAAGTGGATTACAGCTTCACCAGGAGTGATTTATAGGAGTGTGAGTTGGCAAGACGCTCTCTAAGATTTGTACCATTTGTTGAAACCATTCAAGGACTCCATTTGAACATTCGAATGGTTGAGAGAACCCTACTCACTTCTTTTCTTTTCTACAGAACTGCACTGCTGTGTTGTTTGGACAATTGTATTGTCGAATAATTTGAAATCAGATATTCGAATTTGAATATTCATGCATTTATTTGTGACATGCACGCTAAGGTATGGATGAGCAGTTAACAAACAAATAGAACATTTGAAATCATTTATTATCTCTAATATGTCTTTCGATAACAGCCATACCACAGGTTCCTTCCAAAGTAACTATGTATAATAGGACTGTGTCCCCACGGCAAAACTTGGAAAAATCTAGAAATTCACTCACTAGACAGGCAAATATCGCCCTCACTGCTTGAGCTTCCACTTCCAAGACCTCACATCAGTTAAGAATTTCAAATACTTCTGTGATCGTCCGGTGCTATAAGACCCACAGGGCTCATGCGCATTTCCTCTTTGATGATAAATAGTTGCGTGACAGTTCTCTTCTGTGGAACATTTCTCCCACGGAATGACAGTGCCTTACTGGCTTAGCTCAGAATTCCATTTGTTTACAAGTAAAAGTTGACCTCCATACGAGCCCGTGATACTATCAGTGAGTCGTCAATTAAGAAATGCAATCCCGAGACGGTGACGCAACGAGCACCACCCTCACTCGAGCGCTCACGCTGTAATAGGTCACGACCTTATACGTCAGTCAGCCTCACACAGTTACTGTAGTAACTTTGAAAGTTGAGCGATTCGCCCCTCGAAGCGCCCTGCATCACGGTATCGACGCGATGCGTCATCGGCGACGCGATGCGACGTATGTGTCGCAGCGCATTTGCTGTCCACGGGGCAATGACCATGTCGCGTCATGTATTCCGTGCTGATAACAATCTGGCTGTGTTTCGTGCGACCTTTCGGTTCGCGAATTTCTCGTAAATCAACACCCTACAGTAGGTGACTGCCGACTGCTGTCAACCTTGAACAAACTGTAGGGAGAGTGTTTGAAAGCGATACTCGCTATGAGGTTACGGTGACTGTTAGGAGAAAAGGTTGGCTAAGGGGTCTGGAAACTTGCGCTGGGATCCACTCTAGTCAAATTGAGCAGTGATGGTTAACGGGTTATTCGATTGTCCAGTACAATTTGCTAAAATAACGTTAAATTCGGAGTGCAAACCTAGTTTTACCCATATTGGACCGCAGCTCTGGATGTTTCTGGCGCTGACGGTGCTCATGATCTTCTCCCTATGGTGAATGACTTCTGCATTTTGATACTCTGCTGATTATCTCTGTAGTTGCTGAGCGACTAAAGTGACACGTATCAACTTTTCCTAGCAGCAAAAATTCCATTCATCCATCACCTTAATAAGTAGCTTCGTAGACTGGAATTCGTGGAGCATAACTGGAAATAGTAAGGATCGAACAACGACCAGATATCTTTGAATTCAAGTCTAACAATAACTCAAAAGTTCGAATTATTGAGCAGGAGATGGCAGTGCAGCCTGGGGGAGATATAGGAAAGTGCTTCAAATCGGTTTTCAAATTACTAATTACACTAATTGAATTATTCGTTTTTATCCAGTCCTCAAATGTAAAAGTGTAACTGCTAGGAATTAGAATAGCGAGAAAACATTGCAGTTCTGATGAAGTTAGTGGTCTACGCCACACTAACCTTTGTGACTTTACTTGGTCAGCATTCCACGGATTCCAGCTAACCACGTCAATCTCCTAAATTGCTGTGTAGGAGGTTTGGGAGAATACTAAAACTTCAAAGACGTAGCATTAGTTAGCAAGATACCCTAATGAGCAAAAAAATGCGGCTTCTGGCTTCTCTTCCATGGTTGAGAAGTAGTAAAAGTTATGTACTGAAATTTTATCAGACTTGCAGGCCGTCATGGCAGACGAGAACGTTTTGTAATTGCTTCATCTTGTTGATAAATTTCCTTGTTAATCTATTGTATTTTCCTTTATGATCCAACTCTGTTTTAATTTTTCTCTTAATCTTATTCCTTTCGTTTTTTTTTACATATTGAAAATGCGGTCCTATCCTGCAAAGGAACGAACATAAGACATCCTGAAGGCAAAAAATATGCCTAAGGAAATACACAAGCACGCAAAATTTTCTTCCAAACTTTCTTGCTGAAAAAACTGTGATCCGACTTGTTTTTTACCTATGGTGGCAGAGCCTGAAAGGAGCCCCATAAGTTTTTTTTTTCGCCGCGGAACGTATAGTGGATAACATTTGGTTCTAAGGTGCTTGGCCTTTACAAAACTCCATGCTTCCATTTTCCAGAGCGCCCAAAAACGGACCGGTGTCGCATGTGTGAACTGCAAGACGAACACCACGACGCTGTGGAGGAGAAACGGTGGAGGGGAACCGGTCTGCAACGCCTGTGGACTCTACTACAAATTGCATCAGGTGAGGTAGTGAGCTAATAAATCGCATTTGTTCAAGAAGGGTCACTGTAGGCAGAAATACTCAATTTGAGACTCTATTAGGCTGAATATTCAACTCTTCCTCCTGTCTCGAGATCTGTAATGCTTTTTGCCCGTTGATACCGTATCCATGCTGAGATAAGCAACATCCGGGAGTCCGAATAATTTGATTTGTGACGCTATTTACCACCACATTACGCATCGAGTCAAAGCAGCCGCTGCAAGGAGTTACGTGGGATCGAGATTGCTTAGATAAGCGAAGCGCCTTTAGTCGTCCCCATCTACCGCCCTACAGGGTCGCGTCAAACACCTGTGATAGCCGACACCCCGGCAATGTCGTATGTGTCATGAAGTCACCGATTTCAGGTGGAGAGACCATTGACGATGAAGAAAGATGGCATTCAGACTAGGAATCGGAAGATGTCCACAAAGGGGAAGAAACCGAAGGTTTGTTGATTAGTCGTTGGGTAAATGGGTACTTGTCTCCTCGATAGAACAGGCAATGTTTGTGAAAGGAAGGTACGTATACAACAGCTTTAAAAATAAAACCAAATACCTTCCCCAGCCTTTTGATAGCTAATTTTATAGGATTTACAAGTTGCTGGATCTAGCAGTGATGGAGAGGTAAGAAGAAGAGAATCGGCTAGCCAACCTGGCTTCAGGATCTTTCCCAGAATTTTTTCCACCCGTACTTTGCACGGAATTTTTGCGAAATTTTTAACAAGCTTTACGTTTTTAGCCAGTGCTTTATGAATTTGTACTCTTAGGCTATGATGTGTAAGACTAAGTGCAACAACGAGCTGAATCTGGATTTTTCCTCAGAAAATCTTAGGTGAACGTACAGTCCGTTAGCTCAGAGAGGGCCGATGCAGTGACTTTGTCTGCAACTACGGCTTGGATTCCATTGAAGGGAGGACGCCGCAGGATGCGTCTGTAAAGATATTTTACTGATGGTAGTAGGGGTGGAAGCGATCACACCGTACACATATCAGAAATTACAGAAAAAAGTGTAAAAATTAGACCAGTTTGCGGACACCGTGCTGAGGTCGTAACTGCAGACAAAATCACACCTTCGGCCCTCTCTGAGCTAACTGACTATACATATTTAAGATGGCCACAACCGGGCCGCACACGTCTCTACCACCTTTCCTAGGCTTAGAGACTTCAGATTATCTGAATTCATAGTTGTGGTTCTTGTAGAACTCACTCCGGTCTTATAGCGGAGAAACAGGGGTAAATATCACCGCAAGGGAAAATAATTTAGCCTCATAGTTAGGACTTCAGAGACATTTCAGGTTTTTAGGCGAAAAGGGACATAAATTTATAATAGATAAAGAGTTCTTAAAAGATCGGAAAACCTTGTAATTTTTAGGGAGTAATAACTAAATAGTAGATTTTCTTCACAACAAAATTCAAACCCATTTTTAGGTTGAAGAGACCACCGCGTGGGGAAATATGAAGCCGGCGCCGATGTACGACATGAAGCTGATGCCGACGCCGTACTTCCCCGGTCAACCCACGTATCCGACAGGACTGTTCTTCCAGCAATAGTTCCCACCAGCAGTGACATACGGCTTCACCAAATTCACTTCTCCGCCTGAATTCCTCCCCGTGCCTAC
>KN726395.1:15761-28066 GCA_000816745.1 Ancylostoma duodenale
GCATCTCTTCAACTCTCTCTTTTTTCTCTGTTCAACTTTCCATCAATAGGATGTTCTTAACTTCACTGATTGCTTTCTGGTAGCTGTTATTGGCGCGATGTTGGGTTACTTATGGGAAAAGCGCATGGTTCCAAGGATATACTTTCCTTATTAAGCAAGATGGCGCGTGATTATTTCCGAGAAAAATTACGCTTGCAAGCATTCACAAAGTACAATTCACCTTAAAACCGAAAAGTTCATTGTATGTGGCATTCAGGTACAGAGAAGCACAGTGAGAGGAGAATTTCTCTTCATTTTCAGCATTTAAAGTCTTTGTGGAGATAGAGTCTCAGATTCTCTAGAAGAGGCTTCTTACATTGAATTTTTGATATTGAATTGATTGTAACTAAAACAAATTGGCAATGGAGATTTTTAAAAGATGCCCATAAAAATGTTCTCCGCTGGGAAAATTAGCGGAGAATGGATGAGATTTGCACGAGAAATTCGCCAAAACAGTGCGAACTTGTGCGCTTTTTCTTGAACGGCTGGTTTCTGCTCTTTCTCAATTTCATATAGAAAACAATGTAATATGCATCTCGCGTAGATTTCGAGCTGGCGCTTCAAGGGAGTAATAAAAAATAAACAAAAATAGAATGAGGTTGTGCGTTGCGCAGTCGCATCTTCTCGCGTTGACCTTGAACTTCAATGCATCGAAATGTGACCGAAGTTCTCGTACTCAGGAAAATTTGATCAATTAAACAATCCTAAAAAGTAATGAAAGGCCGGAAGTGTACAGGATGGCACATTTCTAGGTTGAATGCTGTAGATGCACATGTTCACTTCTTGCAATGCGATATTTCAGCTAATGAATACATATACATATAATCATAATTGCTTTGCTCCACGCAGATCCATGAACACAGGCAGTGGGAGGACATGGTGTCTATGTTCCTACTTCTGCCTCGGCGAGTGAAAACGTGAACCGTCCGCGGAGAGGCCGTGAAAGTTACCGCACGTTTCACAAACACTAGCCCATCCGGTGAAAATCATCTACAGAACTGGTCAAAATTCACATTTTGCATGTCATTTGCCGAGTTTTTTTTTTTCATGGCACCACCATACGAGCACTCATTTCACTGCAGACATTTCCCTCTCGCTAACCGCTGCGAGGGCGGTTGCGTTGCGGTGCGGGCCGTGAACAGACAAATTCACTGGCGGGTCGTATACTGGAATGTATGACGTTAAAGTAATGAGCAATGCGGAGTAATGCGAGCGTTATCATGTCGCAAGTGTGAGCGGCTTTCCTTTCGGTACGGTAGCGCAACACATCCGCTTCCGGGGCAAAATATCTGTGTATGCACCGTATGTGAGTTGGAATAACGACCATTGTGCCTCATAGCTGGTAGTACTGCTATTCATTGTGCTACTTTTTTTGTTTAATTGCAATTTATTTTAGAGCTCCCTCAAGTCAGCGATAATGGATGATTCGTCATTGCCTCCTCAGGAGTTCGCCATGTTCAAGAAATTCCTGCATCTGGTGTCCACTGGCAGGAACTATGAGGCGAGAGGCCTGCTGTTCGGGGACGAGTCCACGCCTGCGGACGGCTCGAGGCGCATGCAGCCCCGGCTGCCGTTCCTCTCGCCACTCGCCATGCAGGTACTGGAGCGGTTCCTAGACGAACGCCAGGACGACTACGGCTACTGATCTTGTCGCCGTCGACGTGCGACCGTGTGATCGATGATTCGGTGTTGCAGTCTTCCAGAACGTTGTTTTGCTGCGCGCATTGCTCGCTCTCGTAGTCAAGGTGATATTCGTCCGGCGACTCCGTTTCTCTCGCCCTCTCGCCGTCACGTAAGGCGACTTTGCACCGCTTTTTACGCCTTGTTGTTCCTCTTTTCTTCTGCTGAAATTCATTCCGGTGATCTCAAAACATTCCGTTCCTTCACTCTAGCTGTGTTACCCATTTCTTCGTCTCGGTTTTTCTTCTGGGTATTGTTGAGCTGTTTGTGCCATTATAGTTCCTTTTTCATTACTTGAATATATGCCTAGTGCTGAATAAATCAGTTTCGTTTATAGTATGACAGACGGAAGCTGGTCCAGTGATGATTTTCCACCATCGGACTTGCTCACGTTGGATAAGTTTGCGATAGAGAAGAAAATAGGAAAAGGAATGTTCAGTGAGGTTAGTGGTTAGTGTCAGGCGGTTTCAATGCCACAGCAGAATTTGTTTCCTTCTCGTTCCATTTATTCCTTGGATCATGTGCGCAAGGTATTCCATTGGTTTGTCTGCCGATTTGCCACTCCATCACCGACTTCTAATATACTTCGCAGCCTTTATATATGGTAAAAAATCTGGATCCTTACCAGTCTTCATAGGAGGATATTAAGTTTAGCTCACTGACACTTTCGTGCAGCTGTGTGCTTTAAACCTCAAAAAACTGATATGGAATAAATGATCAGGGGAAAAAGTTAGTACTGACTATCTCTTGGAGCGTCCTCTCACAGCCTATTTGATTTTACTCCTTGTAATACACCCTACAATAGAACAGAAGCGCTAGTCTCGGTCGCGATGGTAAACTGCGTTGCTTCCAGTTGAAGCTATCATTTATAAGTGTACTATTTTGCTAGACAACCGGTGGTGAAGGAGTGAATATGAACTGTCAGTTCTATTCGCTTCTTATTTTACTTTGTTTTACTGTTAAGCCTTCTACCTACCCACTAAGACATGCATCTCGCGCTCCAAGTGCACTTCGTGACGTAAATTTCGTGTTTCGGTCGTGGCTGCATCCAAACGATCTCCATCGTATCCTAATTTTTGTACGATGTTGCAACCATTGCAGGCGCTGGGAATTGATACATACAGAATAATTTTTTTAAAAATTGGAAAGGAGTTTGTTAATTTAGAAGAAGAGCAACTGTATCGCATATTGGTGGGCTAAGATTACCATAGCCTGCTAAATCGTATCAACTGACCCACGACGTCATTATTTTTCCTTTTTTTAAATGGGATACAATTGTGAATTCAGTCCTCGGCTAATGGAACTCGCAGTAAAAGTCCCGCAAAAATCTAATTCTGTGCTGGAATTTTGTTTGTTTAAAGATTTTTTTCCATCTCAGGAATCGTAGTTATTCCACGTACGGAACTAGCGGTTCGCCCGATTCGTAATCGGAGCCTTCATCATGTGAATATGAGTTAAACCTGTCACCTGGCAGGACTTACCCCTCCCACTTTCGGTATTTTTTTACCGCACCCATTTTGTTTCTCTGTCGTCTTCCTTTTCCTTGATGAAGGACGCTCACCATTTCCATTGATTCCTCTCTTACAATCTACCTTATCCACTGTGTTAGTTGTAATTCTCTATTCACTCATTCCGATAAATTGCCAAGTTTTGATCTTTACAATTATTTCTTCCTCTCAGATCTATCTGCAATGTTTTCTTGTTCACTTATCTCATTGTAAGTCATCTGAGCTTAAGGATTTGTCACCTGCGAAAAACAAAGAGCTACGAAAAAAAGACTGTTCGCCAGAAGGGCGACATCAATTATTTTAACTGCCTTAGTGCTGGCCAAAATCCGCCGATTTCGCAATGTTCCAAGATTTCGCCTCTATGTTCATTTTTGGGTCATTTGTGAATTAGGAATTATCTGGACACACTAGTGGAATGGACCTACTCGCACATCCATGCACACGTAAACCACATCCAAAAATTCATTTAGAGTGTTCTTCATCTTGGTGATTGCACCTAATTGATCCACTTCGCTCCTATCCATAAGCGAAAAAGGGAGCGAAGTCACTCGGACAACAAATCCATGGAGAATGGTTGCGATATTCCTGCTCAGCATGTTCGTAAACTCCAGCAACTCGTTCTGACCAGTCCCTGTGTAAGTGGGAAAAGTCGATAAAACCAACCGCTCGGTAATTTCATGAAAATTGAAATCACATTCGTGTTAAACGTATTGGGAAACAATGATAGACTTGTCCACACAGAACCTTGAACAAAATTGGAAAATTCGCTGAAATCAATAGTTCGAAATATCTATCGGGCAAAACTGCTGTCATATGTTGTTGTTATTGTTTTTATTATTGTTATTATTGTTTTTTATTATTTTGTATATATTTGTTATTTTTATTACTGTCATTCAAAAATGCTAGACATATTCGTTTAGCGCATTGAAGAACACCATTAGACGCGTATGAACGAAACCACGGGCAAAATAGCGAAAAATCGATAATGTCGATAAATGAGCTAATGTTTTTTTTTCAGTTAAAAAAAAACGCGTCTTGTATTGCTTTTCAGCGTGCAGGAAACCCTAATTGACATGTGCCTGGGCAACAGTGAAAAAAATCAATAAAGTTATTCGATACTTTTGTACGGGATGGTTGCTCTCTCTCCCTCTCTCTCATTCGCAACCATTCTCTCTCATTCTCTCTCTCTTCCTCTGTTTACAACTATCACTGACTAAGCGATTAGAAAATGCATATCAACAAGGTACGGTAAAGGATAGCAAGCTTTAACTAGCATAACTATCTACAGCTATGTATCTATCCATCTGTAGAGGTTGAGGATTGGTTGATATAAAACTGCCTCCGAAATAATGGAAAAGCATGCGTGCAATTCTCAAAGATATTGCTACAAGGAAGAAGTAGAATTCGATAGATATCATACTTCTACTGGGAAGAACGACCATTGTCTACATGCTCTGAAATTATGCTACCATAAATCTTTCCGGTTTCACGTCGCTTGTTAATATCGACGGCGGAGGAGTATGGTTAGTCTCGGTGCCACGATAGGGTTGGGAAAGCACATTCGAAGTGACCATCACTGGGGTCATTTCAACTCGCGCAAATGCGTTTTTGCAATTTTCACCCAAGTTCCCATCGCACAAGTGGGATTTTGACAGTGTTGCTCTGCAAGAAATATTTGAATACCTATTTTAATACAAGCAGATGTGTAGCGCAGTGACTAGGGACATACAGTGGCGGCCACATATTTAGCACGGTGCTAATTTTGGGCGATCAACTGATGAAAATATAAAATCCGTATTTCAAGCTTGGAATGAACTATCAGGACAATACTCGAGAATGTGATGAGGTATGGTGTTCTTTTCCTACCGCTACTCTACTCTTCAGGAAAATGCTTCTGAATAGAAATGCACTCATTACTTGCATTTAGAGCTCAAAATGCAGTACTTTTGGAAATATTTTCGTTTCTCTCTTATATCATTCTATTAAGCCGAGCGAAAGCGTGATTTCATTTCTGATATTAGTGCGCATCCTGCAATAGCAGTTTTGATGCGCAGCACAGCTGTATACCTCAGGGAAGAACAAGCATTGTCAATATGGCTAAAAAATTGCGAAAAAAGGATTCATTGTGATCACAGGCAGGGGGCATGCACTTCGGCTGTGGATCTTTTTCCGACTTTTACTGCTAACAAGCATTCAAGCATTCAGTTAGTCACAGCAAAATATCGACGCTTGCATTGTTCTCGAGATTCAACAAAATGAATTTTTCGACAAATTTGACGATTTGTTTATGTCCCTGGCTCCAGCTAGTATACAGAGTACGCTAATAGCGTCCATACCAGAATGTTAAGGGGAAAAGTGCTCAATTTAAATCACCTACTCACTTCTCTCCATAGGTAGATACAAGACTTTTGTCCTTGATTCGAGAAAACCGACAAAAATGAAACTTTATGTTCTAATCCGGTTCCAACAGAGTCTGTGCTCATGGTGAGGAGTGACAGGAATGAAGTCTCCATAGAGCCTCAACACATACTCGAACCTGGTTTTGGTTGCTCATGCTAGGGCTGAGATATGCAGATGGTCCGAAATCGCGGGTCTGCTAAATATGTAGCCGCCACTGTATGTACTGTCGTTCACATGTTCGATGGTTCAATTCCAGCAGCGGCCGAGCAAGCCTTGGTTCCACCAGGGTTGGTACCAGAGGAGCCTGCAAGGATGAAACGCTTACTCATTCCAACGAGTTTACCTCCACATGTCATTGTGTACGTAGTTAACATGTGCATTCAATGGCTGTACGTTTCTGCGATTCTCAGATAAAGTCGTGTGCGAGGCGCAAAACAGGGAATAATTAACACATTCGTGACAACGTGCATGACCGGTCGAGCACGCCCTATTTAACGTCCTATCTTGGTGAAGCGTTATTATTTAGCTAACTCTTATGTACTAATCTACTAACAGGCATACAAGTTTTCTGTACGCGCAGTGGGCGAAGCAGATGTTTTCTCGAACTTTTTACTGGTATTTCCCACTGTAACAGCTAAAAGATCAATAAACTTTTGGAAAAACCATGGCAATAACAAAACAATAGACAAAAAACATGGGAAAGAATTCTTAGGAACTACAATCGGAAACATAATTTTCATGAAAGAAGTTAGCGTTTTACATGGAAGTTGAAAATTACTACCCCGTGGGATCACACGACCGATCGAGCACGGGACCCAAGCGTCTAGAAGCACACTTGTCCCACGCGGCGGTACGCTCAAAATCGGCTATGTCGCAAACGTGTTAAAGGCAGCACCTACGATAATCTTCGTGTCTGAGATTTCCACTGTTCCTGAATTCGAGGCATAAACCCGACAATTCTGCGACGGTAGTGCTATAGAAGACCCTGCGCTCTTCGAGATATCACAAATACAACTTCATTTCAACATTTCATTCCAGCCTTCCCTGGTACGAGTTGTCGCGCTTGAGCTGGAGCTGGAATGCCTTTTTGGAGCGCGAGCACTGGCAGATATCAGCTGTTTCACAATCCATTTGCTTTTCCCTAACTTTTCCTTAAATTTAAGGCATCTTTTTCTCTCTTTTTTTACTTTAGAGTGGCTAAATCTTACTTCCTTTCTCTCATTTTCTTCCTCTTGCCGCATACAACACCATTTCTTTGTTTGCTGGGTAATTGCTTTTGCGAAATTCGATTTTTACTTAGTTTTATATTTTTGGGTTTTGGGTTTTGGGTTTTTGGAAATTTCTTTCTCCTCCAGTAGCTTGTCTGTTTTTGCTGTTGCACTTCCCCTAATGATTACTTCTTTTGGTCTCCACCGAAAAAGACGCAAAGCAACCTAAATAAGTGATTGCGCGAGAAAAGAAGTGACGGAAAAACAGCATCATCGATTTTTTCCGATCAGTCGACACCCCAAGGCTCGCGCAACTCAAACCAATCTATGTCGAGGCATTGAAAAGGAGGCCTGTAAGGAACAATGTTTTCATAATTTTGGCAAGTTCCAGAAATTCGACGGTGCTCAGCGCACTAAGGTACCTTAGATTATATCGACATCTCAGGCATGAACAGGGTCAAGCGTCCGATGGGAATTTCCCATGAGGGGGTCGTATGGGAGGGGGCTGGGAATGGGAGGGGGGTCGTATTGGGCGGGGGGTGGTTTGGGGTAAGTAGAGGGGTGTCTTGACCAATGAATGTAACGTGAAAGTTCTGTCTGTTTTATGACATTTCGACAAATGACGGCTAGTCCTTGCCAACAAGAATGGTCACGTCATTACGTGTCAACACAGGTCTGTTTGGCAGTGCAAGAAATCAGCTTCAGCGCGCCCACGGGTTCGATTCCCGGCGCAATCAAAAATTTTTTGCACGGGTCGGAATCACTTCACAATTAAGTGTGAAGTAGAGAGGGTGGAAACCTTTGAAAATGAAGTGTGGGAAGCGAAATCGATCGATTGCAGATGAGACAATTCGCCTGGAGTGCCCCTCAATTCGTGGAAAAGTAGAGTGATTTAGACCTCGTGCTGAGGTAGCCTGACGCAAAATCATCAAACGCTTTTCTACGTGGTCATAGAAGACGACCAGCTCTATCATTATTCAAAGTTTCATTTCTCTAGGTCTCCATATTTTTTTTTGGGAGCTCGATGGGAAATCGATGGGAAATTTGCCGAATTTCCCATGGATTTCCCATCTAAATTGCGGGAAAACGAGCTAACTTCGTAGAGCTAGGTTCAGTACTCAAATGGAAAATCTCCTCGTCCAAAACTTATAGAAGAAAGGTTTTTGTGACATCTGCAAATAGCTTCTCAGTGATCCACCAAACAGATTTACTCCATTTTCCTCATTTCTTCAAATTGCGAGGTTTTTAGTTCTTCAACTCCTATGAAGAGTTTGCCCTTTACCGGAATTTCGCTATCTTCACGTAATAGAGCTCCTATCATTCATTGTTAATCCCCATTGTCGCGCCCCAAAGTTTGCTCCTGCTTGACTGAGTTAGATGGGAAATTTCCGCTCGGAGACCCGAAAATTTGAAAAATTTCCCATCGAGCTCCCAAGAAAATATGAAGTTCTAGGAAATTGATACTCAGGCGAATTATAGAGTTGACCGTCCTCTATGTACACATTGAAAAGATCAGTTGAATTCGAATCAGAGAACTTCAGTGCGAGGTCAAATCACCCTATTTTTTTGCGTTCTGACGGGCCCTGCAGGCCAAATTTCGCACGTGCAACCGATCGATTTCGCTTCTCACACTTGTTTTGCAACCATTTCTTTCTTCTCCATGAATCATCTAATTCTGAAGTCATTCCGGCTCGTGCAAAAATACTTCGACGGCGCCGGGGATCGAACCCGTGGCCGTGGCAAGTCCAGTCGTGAATGCGCGTCCCGCCGCGAACCTCGGGGTACGCGACGCACATTTACGGGCTTGTAAGCGCCATGTGTGCTCGATCGTGAGCTCCAATCTGTTTTTTTTTTAGCAGAATCTGTTTTTTCTTCTTCCTCCCTTGGTCATGTCTTCCTACTACTCTTACTCGCCCCATATCTCTTTTTTTTTTGGAAAAAAAGATATGGGACGAGTGAGAGAGCCGCCATCGACGCTCACTGTAGCTAGATTTGAATGTACATTTTACTTCATCTTTTTTTGTACTAATCTAACCTTGTACTAATAAAAATTGAACGGAAGTTTCTATTCTGCTATTTATTCTATTACTTTGCAGATATTCTAGTACGGCACTCTCAGGCCGATAGTTGAAGAGACAGGGAACATTAGGGAATGCAGGACCTGAAAGTGGGGGGGGGGATCGTACAGAGGTGGGGGTCGGACTGCGGATTATGGGGGAGGGGGTCGTACTGAGGGTCGGTTTTCCCATTGTCAAGCTTGACCCTGGGCATGAATTAAAGGCAGCACCCACGGAAAATTTCGTTGCGGAGATTCCGAAAGATTCGAAATAAACCCTGGACTTGGGGAATATTTTCCCGTACAAGCTGCACTGGTAGTGTCCTATTACATACTTACAATAAGATCGGCTGGAACCAGACGGACTTGTTTCTCAGCTGATTGTACGTGTTTTCGCGGTTGTATTCGGTTGCGTTAGAGCACCGAAATCTTCTTGGGGCGCGAGAAGAATCGATTATCAGCTGATCTATTTATCAAACCACCGCCTTTCTGGAAAAAACTCTCTCAGTATGCTCTCAGAATCATATCATTTTCTCTCACCTTCTCTTTTTTTGTTTGCTTTTGGTAATGGAGAATCTTTTCCATTAGCATATTAGGATAATTATAGCTGTTTGACCACTATGAGGGTCAATTTCTGTCGAAACTTTAATTTGCTCCCGTTTCGAATTTCGCGTTGTTGAATTTCAAAACGGCACCTTTGTTAGCTGGCACTAACTTTCCAATGGCTATTTCTTTTTCTACCGTGCGGAGATGCTGCAGTTCAGAAAAAATACATAACTGGTTCCGCGAAGATCCGCATGGTGAAAAAGACTGCCTTATCGATCTTTTCCTGTCAGTCCGTATCCCATGGCTCGCGCAACTCCACTACATCTGTTGGATGCAAGGAAGTCATAAACTTCTGAAAACGGTGTTTTGATAGTAACGAAAAGCTTTGTGTTTGAGAGAGTGTTGACCACCCGCCGTCCCTCCCAAATATGCTCGATGTCGAAAATTTTCGTGGGTGCTGCCTTTAAGAACCATCTTATCCTGCATCTTCACGTTAGATTAGTGTAAAGGTTCTGCTGAATTGTTGGTATTTTTTGGCACAAACTATTTTAGTGTTAGGGGAGCAGCAGTCATACTGCAAGATTCTCATAAAATATGATGGGTGGTGAGCCCGTTCACAAACGAAGTTATTGGAATTTATTGCGCACTGTCCATATAAGATCGTTTTTTTTTAAATGAGATTTCAATGTCCATCCATTTGATCTAGCAAGTCTTCTAGGAACAGAAAAGTAAATGTCTAGGTACATATACTTCCACTGCAATAACTGTTGTGCTAGAACTCGCTAGTGGAGTGGAGCGCTTCGAATCAGTAAAGAAAGCATTGTTACTGATTGGGGTTACTTCATTATGACACGACAAAGACTCCCAACGTCAGATATCTTTCTTGTGATTTTCTCCATGATAGGTTCTTACCCTTTACTACATACGAGTTGAAAAGTTTCCGGAATGACCACCAAAGAGCCAGTGTTTTCCATTTATTTCTATGCCGTTCCATAGAGAATTCCTCCATGAATTGGCTATAAATATCAATTCGATCTGCTAAAGAGCCTGGTTTTGGCAGGTCTTTCTACTCTACCAACTTTGATTATCTTCAGTTAGTGGGGAATGCGAAGTTCGAGCGGTCAACAAGTCTTTCCAAATGAAGAGGAAGATCTCATATAGACGAACTATCTCCTATGGATTGACTTTGGAGACTCATCACCTACATTTCCCATCCTTGGCTTCCTTGCTTGGATAAACGAGGATTGCTGCACACAGGCAAATCGTTGATCATGTGCAGGACACCGAAAAAAGGTACTACACCAGAAAACGTGGATAAATTCCTCGATATGGATTTCGCAGACAGGCGGATGATTGTGCACAGAATGGAGGAGTCTTTCAGCATCCTTTAGGAGGGAACAGTTCATATTTACAGAATGCATTAATTCCAAAAAATCCTTTCTGAAAGATGTGTGCCGCGTTACCTAAATTCCGAACAAAATCACGTTCCGAACTGGACCACACCAAAAAGTTTTAAATCGCTTGTTTGAAAAGGAAAGGGTGTGAAGCCTGAAACTTCCACTGGAAATGCAGCTTAGGTTCAGCACTATTGTATGCCTTCAGAAATATAGTAAAAACAGAAGTTCAGATCCTAAGAGTTGGTTCCAAAGAAGAGAACGACCGTTCATTGTGGTGGAAAAGTACCGGTATTTGTGTTTGCTTGGTCAGAGGCATTTCACTAACTGTCAGAAAATGGGTCACTAGATAATAATTATGAATATTTTTGGAAATTGGAGGAATGCCAGTTCACTGAAATTACCCGGGTATGAAATAGAAAAAAAGCGCTACATCTCCGCACCGATAAGGCCGCACACTCGCATGCCAACGCTAGCCACAAAATTGAAAAATAAAAGTGAAATACCCCCCCCCCCCCATTCATTGATTCTTTAGCAATGTCTTTCGAACACCTCTGTCTTTCATCAGAGCTCAGAGCCTTCCTGTCCAGAAAGAAATTCGGATCGAATGGTCAATTATTCTTGGCCGTATGAGGTTGTTCTGAGGAGTTCGAAGAAATCCTTCGCAGAGAAAGAATTAAAAGCAGAAAAGAGATGGAGCCAAGGGTGCTGAGCCTCGACAGGATTGAGCTAAAAAAATGACCCAAGAACTAGACCTGAGTTGTTTTGGTTTCATTGTCATTCCGGAAACTTTTAAGCCCGCCCTCGTACTTTAGTACATGCTGGCTGGTTCATCCGAGTCAGATTTCAGATTCCTCAGAAGCTGTTGCTCTGCCTTTTCTCGGAAATGTCCGCAGGAGCTGCCATCGATGGACATATGGTCACATTTCAAGCCTCCAGATTTGGAAGCAAGATAGCCATTATGTGGCGATCTTTCCTCTCCGCTTAGGCAAAATATTTCTGCGATTAATAGGATGTACTATATGATGTGTACCAGTTGCTCAGCTTCTCGCTACACAGTACAAATCTCATCACTACTTAGGGGCGTGTACATTGGCTATAAGCACATATATTTTGAAGCCGAGGTAGCCATCACCTGGCGATAATTTCTCTTCGCTTGGGCAAAAATTTCCTGCGATAGACACGCCAATTCTCCTAACTTCTTGGCAGCGGCGGACGCAGAAAGTGAGCGGGGGAGGGGCGTGGAAAAAAAGTGGGGTTTCCTCCGTTTTCGGGACCTAGACGGAGAATAAAATTAATAAAATATTAATTATAATAATAAATAATTGATAAAGATTATATTAAAATAATAATAAAGTAAACAATTGAAAATGAACTAACGCAAGATTTTCATTTGTATTGTAAAGCAATTTAAAAATATTGACGACCCATTTTCGGGGGGGGGGGGTGCTCCTCCCCCCCCCCCCCCCCCCCC
>KN726395.1:28235-47072 GCA_000816745.1 Ancylostoma duodenale
GGGGGGGGGGGGGGGGGGGGTGCTCCCTCCTCCCTCCCCCCCCCCTCTGCGTCCGCCACTGCTTCTTGGCTATAAGCACACATATATCACAAACTGAACAGTTTGTTTGATGATCGAAGTTGGTAGTATGTTACTGAACGTGTTAAAAAATAAAATGCGCTGTTCTATTCAACGGTTGAACACATTCTCAAATCTCACTCGTGTCACTTTCAAAACAATCCAGAGATAAGTCGATTTCGTCGGATTTTTGAAAGGTCCCTGTGTTTGCTGGGAAGTCTACTGCACAGTCCACGCATGAGAAGTAGAAGGATTAGGATAACACCCAAGCAATACCCTTTCGCTGGCTTTATTCATTCCCGGAATTTTCCAAAGATTTCTTTACAGTTCCCTTGTCCAAAGATGAATTAAAAATGTACACAAGGCACGTTTAATTCGGGTTCAGAGGCAGTAAAGAAAAAATTGCAGGTGGGAAAACATTTCCGCTTTCTCGTCACTAATTAATGCGCGTACTGCGAACGACCTCGTTTCTTGTCAGAAGATTCAGGTGGTTATCAGGATTTGTTTGAGCTTTGTGAACAAATCTGAAACGAACGCCGTCCATGTCTTCTTCTGCCTGCTGCTACTCCTTCACCCTCTTCTTCAACTGGGAGGCTTGGTCACGACCATTACGTCGACTTTGCACTTTTGTAATTTATTTACAAGCAAAGTACATATGCGATACGTGGAAGTCGAACTCAGATTGTAGCTATTAAATGGGCATTTTGAGAGCGAAACATCGTGGAGATTTTCCTTCTTCACCTTCCTCTTTTTACGATTTCACCTCTGTTTTCCAAAACTTTGAGCTGTAAATAAAGGTCGAGAGTAGAAGATTGGTAAGAATAATGAATTTTCAACATGCTAGATTCCTCGATATACAAGATGAAATAGGTCCTCGCTTCTGGGAGAACAACTCATTTCACAAAGTGTACATAGTGGTAACTCTTTAGAACGAGGTATGAGAAAACATCGTAGCGGATGATACCCTAGGGAGTCCCATACTTGTATGTGGACCATTGCTCTGCAGTCCTCGCCTGGTAGCATCATCGGTGGCCCATCTCTCACATTTAGCGCCAAGTTGAAACGGAAAATACTCATCATTTTAGAGATTTTGCACTCTTTGCCACAATAAAGGGCATGAATATTGGATTGGTGAGAAAAGTATTACCTTCAAAAAGCACTGTCCTATGCAACTACTGGACATATTCTCAAATGTCAGTCGTGCCACTTTCGAAACAATTCAAATATGAGCCGTTTTTCTTCTCGGGTTCTTGAAAAAGCTCTGTTCTTGCAGGAAAGTTTAGTACATAGTTCACGCATAAAAGGTGTGAGCTGATTCGGATAGCACCGAAATAATATCCCATCTTTCTTTGCAATTATTCATCCTTGGAATTTTCCAAAGATTTCTTTACAGTTCCCTTGTCCAAAGATGAATTAAAAATGTACACAAGGCACGTTTAATTCGGTTTCAGAGGCAGTAAAGAAAAAATTGCAGGTGGCAAAATATTTCCGGTTTCTCGCCACTAATTAATGGGTGTACTGCGTACGACCTCGTTTCGTGTCAGAAGATTCCGGTGGTTATCAGGATTGTTCGAACATTGTTAACAGTTCCTCGATGAACGTCGTTTAACTCCTCTTCAACGGAGCCTGATAGTTTATCTTCCTCTTTAACTGAAAAGTGTGACTGGTGACGACCAATTACGTCAACTTTGGGCTTTCGAAATTCTTTGACAAAATAGTATGTATGCGATACGTGGAGGCCGATCGCGGCTCTTAAATCAGCATTAGTAAGGCAGGTGACTATTAAAATGAAAATGTTTACATTCTAATCTATGTATCTACCTCAACATAAAAATAGTGGTTCCCGAATTCTTCTTTGTCGCTTTCCGACTTTTGGGCGAAAGGTGCAGAGTATTCGCTAGCGCGATACGCTGCGGCTTCTGCTACTCATATGGTCTGCCAAGCTCGTAGTTCAGTACACTAGTGGAAAAATTTAAATCAAGAAAAAGTTCCGATGAGACTTCCTTATCAATCCACTACTCATGTCATTATTGCGGCAAAGAGTGCAAACTCTCTGAAATGGAGAGTATTTCCCGTTTCAGCTTGCTGTTAAATATAAGCGATGCGCGGTTTTGGTACGAGCCGAGCATGCTGGGAATTTGTAAGTCTCATCTGCCCTTGATCTTCATTTACACCTCAAAATTTTGGAAAATGGAGGTGAAATCGTAAAAAGGAAAAACTAAAGAAGAATCTCCACGATTTTTCGCCCTCACAAATGCTCATTTAATAGCTACGATCTGAGTACGACTTCCACGTATCGCATATATACTTTGCTTGTAAAAAGTTACAAAAGTTCACAGTCGACGTAATGGGGGTGACCAAGCCTCCCAGTTGAAGAAGAAGGTGAAGGAGTAGCAGCGGGCCCCATTGAAGAAGGGTTAGACGGCGCTCTCCACAGATTTGTTTACAAAGCCTAAACAGATCCTGGTATCCACCGAAATCTTCTGACACGAAACGAGGTCGTTCGCAATGCGCGCATTAATTAGTGACGAGAAACCGGGAATGTTTTCCCACTTGCAATTTTTTCTTTACTGCCTCTGAAACCAAATTAAACGTGCCTTCTGTATTTTTTTAATTCGTCTTTGGATGAGAGAATTGTAAAGAAATCTTCGGAAAATTCCGGGAATGAATAAAACCAGCGAAAGAGTATTGTTTGGGTGTTATCCAAATCCTTCTTCTTCTTACGCGTGGACTGTGCACTAGGCTTCCCAGCGAACACAGGGACCTTTCAAAAATCCGAGAAAAGCGACTTATCTCTGGATTGTTTTGAAAGTGACACGAGTGAGATTTGATAATATGTTCAATAGTTATATGTGCTTGTAGCCAAGAAACTGGGACAGGTGGAATGTTTATCGCAAGAAAATTTTGCCTAAGCGGGGAGAAATTATCGCCAGGTGATGGCTACCTCGGCTCCAAATTGGAAGTTTGTCTATTTTCTCTGGAAGCGCGAGAAATTTGAAAAGTGATCAGATCTGTGTTAATGGCAGCTTCCATGGATATTTTAGAGAAAAGGCAGAGTAACAACTTCTGATAGATCTCAAGTCTGACTCAAATGAGCAAGGCAGTATGTACTAAACTAGTGAAGGGGAAAAACTTACCAGGGTGAAAATTACAGGAAAAAAGAGGCATAACGGGGGTCTTCTTCACAACAAATCAAAAGAACAAAAAAATAAAGCAAGCGGAATCAGTAATTGTGAGTTTTTCGTGCAAAATGTTGTTGTAACAAACTGTTTTGCTTGCAAAACGTCAATTTTTTCTACATTGCTAATATCCTAGAATTGTCCAGATAACATTAAAGCACTAATCATCTCATGCGCCCTTACCGGAAAATCCGTTGAAGTGGAGCATTGCTTTTCGTTCTCTTAAAAACATGGACATTTATGGCCGTATAGGAAATATACACATGATCAAATTGGATATATTCAACGAAACCTTCCAATATTCGAATTTTTTTCTCTCTCTAAAGTATTTCTCAAAAGTTGAGTATGTGAATAATAGCAAGGTTGATATGCATTGTTATTTTCCATTCAATCAACTTCGAGAACCACCGGTGTTCAAATTACGGTGGATTCAAGTGTACCCGGATACGATGAATGACCTTCCACGACAGCGTCATTTTCTATGGTTATCATTATGTAGTGTTAGGTCTTTGAATGAGTTACTGCGTTTTTATGAATTGTTTGCATTCCTTCCCTTCTGTGGTGGATAGTCATGTGTTCATTATCGTTCAAAGGTGCTTCTCTTCCTCTACAAGAACATTCTCATAATTTTTTGGAAATCTACCTTATCTTTGGAGCGTTGGAAGAAAAAATACCATCCGGCAAAAGTAAACTACTTTCGACACTTGCTTTATTTCTCTCACCATCGTGAGAAAGCGGGTGGAAACGTTAGCGCCTTGTACCGAGGGATGTAGACTTTTGCCATAACGATAATCGCCCATAACGGACCATACGACCCACCGGTGGGTCGTATCTGTTTTAACCCCTTTTCACCCTCTGAAATTTTCCGAAATCTGCCCTCCGGGGGTTGTTTTACCCGTTGAATACGGAAATGGCATCCACCGATACTGTAGGATTACTGTAGACATACCGCGTGTACTGCTGATGTAGTCCCTCACAGCATCTACTGCAACTTTGCACACTGGAGTTATTTGAGATTTCTAACCTGAAGAAAGGGATAACATATTTTCTCAGCTTTCTGTGTTCAGTCGGTGGAAGATTGTCCTAACAAGGTCTTACACGTTAGATCACCTGTAGACTAAAATTCGCTACTTAGGTGTTCCGCGCGAGATGCACTTGGAATGGACAGATGGTTGCGCTGAAGAAGATCCAGGTAACGTTATACGGAGCGTTCTTCCCTTTTTTTACTCATTCTGTTCTCGCAGGTGTTCGAAATGGTGGATCAGAAGGCGCGCCAGGATTGCTTGAAGGAGATTGATCTCCTTAAACAGCTGAATCATGTAAATGTCATCAGGTTCTTTTTCAGGTTTTGGGATACAAGATGTACGGTTGAATGTCCTTCTCTAAACTGCGAACCTTTCCAGGTACTATGCTAGCTTTATCGATAACAATCAGCTAAACATTGTGCTGGAGCTGGCAGAGGCAGGAGATATGAGCCGAATGATTAAGGTTCGTACTTCCAAAGTTTCTGCAGTCTACGTTCCATATTTTTATTTGTTCTTTTATTTCGGTCCATAACCGTTAAGCGAGCCTGTCTTGGTTTAGCATTTCAAAAAACACGGTCGATTAATACCTGAGCGAACTATATGGAAGTATTTCGTTCAACTCGCCAGGGCTATTGCTCATATGCATTCCAAGCGCATAATGCACAGAGGTGCTCACTATTTTTACCATCCTCTTTGTCTCAGTTATTACAATCTTCAGATATTAAACCAGCAAATGTGTTCATCACCTCCGAAGGAGTGGTGAAACTGGGTGACTTGGGACTAGGCCGCTTTTTTAGCTCCAAAACCACTGCAGCTCATTCGTTGGTTGGTACACCCTACTACATGGTTCGTCCCCATTTTTCACGTTTTTTATGTTTGTTCGTAGGCAGGTTTCCGATCCTCTTTTTTTTGCTTTTAATTTGTGAGGTAGTTGCCGAAGATAATTACTACAGTTCTGAAGACCTTTCAGTACATTTTATTTACAGTCTCCAGAACGAATCCAAGAGTCTGGCTACAATTTCAAGTCGGACTTATGGTCAACGGGTTGCTTACTGTACGAAATGGCTGCATTACAGTCGCCTTTCTACGGTGACAAAATGAATCTATACTCGTTGTGTAAGAAGATAGAGAACTGTGAATATCCTCCCCTTCCTGCGGATATATACTCTATTCAGGTACGTCTGACTTCACAGTGTTCTTTTTATAGCTGGCTCTACATTCCTGACTAATTTACTTTCCGAATAATGTGTTGTCTTATTCGCGCACTGTGACCACTTTTCTCTCGGTCCACAGCTACTGCTAACGAACAGCTGCAGACTTGCTTAATAATGTCTGAGATTCGCGACCCAGATTCTCTTCGCTCACACCGTCCTTCTTTAAAATTTTCTTTAGTTGATACTGCTTCTGCACTCTCTAGCGCATTGCCCCATCTGGGAACAATCAAAGTATCTCTTTTCATCCATGTTGTTCCTGTGTCCCCTACTTTAGGTTGTCCGTGGTTGCATACTAGGCCCGCGGCCTGATTTTATTAGTGTTGCTTTGACCTATTTCATCGTGAAGGTCTTTTTCTACCTCAACTCATCACGCTTCCGCTTATTGCAGATCTTTGCCCTAACTTTCTAATCCTTATTGTTATCATCTTCCTTAGGACTCCATTACCGACCATCAATATTATCTGTACGGTGCTCAGCGCCAATCGCTTTACTCCTTGATATGTTTCCTCAGGAGCTTCTTCTTCCTAGCCTGTTTCACAGGGTCTGGGGTCGGCGTTTCTCGTGCGATTGCGCCATTCCTTTCGATTGGAAATGTCATTCGCAGTGAGCTGTAGTCACCACATCAGTCCTGTCTACCCACCGAGTTTTGGGTCTTTTTCTCGATCCACGTCCTTCTACAGTGATTTTTATTGTTGATTTTGCGACTGAGCTGTCATCACATCTCAGTATGTGCCCGCACAGGCAAAGCCTAGCCTCTCGCATCTTTCCTCGATTGGGTGCTACTTCGAACAGTGAACGTACGTCTTCGTATCGCACTTAGTCAAGACGTGTAATCTCATAAGCCCAGCTAAGCATTCTCAGTTCCATTGTTCTGAAGGTCTGATTTTGTTTTAAGGTAGTCGGACAGCTTTCCGCTCCATATAGCGCAATGATTTCAGCTTCGAAAGAAATTTCCTACCTCCATTACACTCGTTGACTGCCTCCACATGTTCCACACAGCGTTTCTCAAAATTCAGCTTCCATTAAGGTGTTACCGTTGCTAACATACGGGGTCCGAGGTACTCAAACACGGAGACCTTCGAGAGTTCGTTACTTACCTTAGAAAGTCTTAGCTCGAGATATCGGCTAAACATCCTTGCAAGTTCGCGCCAAAGAGGAGGGGCTCTCGCTTTCAATATTTCCGCCGTGATTCCGTCTTTCCCGGACGCTTTTCCGTTCTCCAATCTTCAATCGCACTTTGAACTTCGCTAACCAAGACATCGGGTGGACGATCGTTTCTCTGAGGTAGCGCTGGTAGGGGCACTTTGCATCGTGAGGACAGCAGTTCGCTATAGACTTCTTTGCAAATCGCTTCCATGCCTTTTCTGGATTCGATTGTATTTCCGTTCTTGTCTTTTAGAACCTCCAGTTTATTCCTGTACAACAGCAAATCTCGTCTGCACTTCTTCGTGCTTTTACGTTCCTCAGCTGCTTTCAGTAGTCGTTCCTGTTTGAATTGCTCAACGTCTTCCTTTACTTTTCCTCTTATCAGCTTGCACAGGATAGAGAACTCGACGTTATGGCTTCCATCACATTTGAGTTCTCTTCTTTTTTGCATTAGCTGCTTAGTCGTTTCAGAGATACAAATTCTGTTGACTGTTGGCTCACATGTTTCTGCTTTTTCCACGCAACTTTTCAGAGTGTCGATGAAGAAGCAATAGTCAATGTCATCCGTATCTTGAAACATCGCATATTGTTGATTTTCTTCCAGTGATCTTCAATCGATAGTCCTGTATTCTTTTTCATGCCACATGTTCTTCGTGTTTTGCCTGTTTTCAGCCCTTTGATATGAATATTAGCAGGGGAGAAGTCTGTGATCGCCACCGGTACTGAACGATGGCAGTACCTCGACGTTCCAGAGGATGTAGCCAACTTCGTTTTTCGTTTTCGAAGTTGGCGAAATCCAAGTCCACCTTCGCGGAGGCTCTTTCCGAAACCAACTTGTCAAGAATTTAGGGCTCTGGGACTGTCTAGGGGTGTAGTGGTCCTTTCCTTCTTCACTCTTTATTGTTCCTTGAGATCCGCCGCTCGCTGCCCTTGCGTCGTCCTCGCTTCCGCAGATCTTCCCGAACTCGGCTGAACTCGCCGACTGATTTCCAACTGGCCTCGCGACTCGACTGAACTGAACTGACGAGCGCTCCCGGCGCTCCTTATATAGCGAGGGGGCCGAGCCTAACTGACGGTCCTGAGGCGGAGCGAGTGCACGGCTTACAATTCAAGTACGGCACACAATATGCCCAAAACCAAGATCAATAAGCGGACAATGAGAACAAAAGTATCACTACAAGCGTTACTAAATGATAATCTACATCACATGGCTCTCCGGGAAGAAGAGTCGTCCCGACTCTTTTTCTTCTGTCCTCGACTTGACATCTGCACGGAGGTGATTGCTTGCGTTCAGAGCTACCTACATCTTGGTCCTTGGAAGTGCGATCGTTGTCGGTCGTCGGTCGTCCGTTCGGGGTGGCATCCGGTTGGGCGTCGGTCTCTTCACAGTAGTGTCTTGTCTCGGCTCCTTTTTAGGGCTCCTCAACCGGGATGGCGCTGACGTGGTATTCATTTGGACAAGGTTTTTGCGCCTCCCCCAGTCTCGACAGAACCTTACCGTCTTGCCTCCGCGTCCCCTCTCTTTCTGTTTGTTGATGTGGTTACACAGGATTTAACAGCTGGTTAATGGACCCCTTTTCTTTCGTGGGCCCGTGCCCAAAATTCTGGCGTAGTGAGCCTGTTGCAACGGCTTCAACATGTCGCCATCGTAGTTTCTCACAACGTACAGACTGTGCGAGAACTGCGTGATGCACCGGATGGATTCGGCACATACTTCACCAGCACGCTCACACTTGTACTCACTGTGATTTTCGGATGGCCTTCTGAAGATCGCCAATGCTCCGCCACATCGTTGACGCTCAAGACTTTCCAGATGCTGAGGCAAAGATCTGCTCTGTACCATCTGATCTAACCGTGCCCGAAGGTGTTTGGGGCTTGCGATGGCTACCTCATCCATCTGTCCTGAGATGTTCCGCGCACAGCGTAATCGGAGCTGTTCTTCTGCGGCCAACAGCGTTCGAACAAAGGATCCTATCACTTTGCCTACGCTCTTTCTGTCGCGCATTTCTATGACCACCTCCTTTTCTACGACTCTTCCTGGGATCAGTAGGTTTCCCTGCCTTGTCCACCTCCCCTGCTCTCAACAGCTTGGCTCCTGCTAAGCTTCCAACGATTATCTCAGGGAGTCTTCCGCATTTCAAACATACTGTTCCTGCTGCTGGAACACTCGTGCGATTCGTCGGCAGCACCAACGCTGATTCGGGAGCAGATTCTCTCCGCTGCTTCCGTTTCCTCGGTCGTTCTGACGTCTTCACAGCGCCTTGCGATGTTTCGTGTTTTCTGAGTTCAGTGTCGATTTCGCCACATTCGCTGTCGATCCAGGCACGTGCAAAACTTGCAACTTCCTCGCCTATTCTCGACTGCGAACGCGCTCCACCGTCTACTTGGCCTTCCAGCAAAGACGGCAAGTTTCGTAGCGTTTCCATTCTGTCATTAACGGCCTTCATTAACAAGCTGATCTGCGCCACGTTTTGTTCGGCGATTTCCTGGACGGCACACATGAGCTTCTGCAGCCTCATTTCCACCCAAACCAGTTCATCAGGCTGGTTCGACCCGTCCAGCGAAAACACCTTCAGGCCGGCTGAGTTCTTGATCTGTGACTTCTCAGACATGTTGTCGATTTTCTAGTGTACTTCTGTCTACTTGCAATTGGAATACTCAATTGCCTCCAGCGTAAAGCTGAACGAGTGCACTCACAGAAGCTATCACAGATTCACAGATCTGCGAACACGTATCTTTCCTTCTTTTGACGAGAAGGAGCGGTGATCTACACACAGATACAACCTCTCCGCTTCCGGAACGAAAAAAAGATCCAGTGGATCACGCTTGCTCAACTTGTGCGAGAAGGCGCGTTGATCAACACACAGATACAACTTCTCCGCTCCTGAAGCGAAGAAGGATCAAGTAGATCACACTCGCTTCTCCGTCACCCCAGCAAAGAAGGATTAACGTGCAAAACACCAATGCCACTTCTTCGCTATCAGTTAAATATACGCTGCCTCGACAATGGACAGGAGTACATGCCTGAACCGCTCTTCACGGTCTGTAGGCGGAATCCTAGGAACCAAGTGATTTGGTTCGGCCCCCATGTCAGGAATTTGGGGCTCTGGGACTGTCTAGGGGTGTAATGTTCCTTTTCTTCTTCACTCTTTATTGTTCCTTCGGATTCGCCGCTCGCTCCCCTCGCGTCGTCCTCGCTTTCGCACAGCTTGCTGAACCCGCCGACCGAAGCCGGCGACTGAACTCCAACTGTGCCGGCGACTCGACTGAACTGAACTGACGAGCGCTCCCGGCGCTCCTTATATAGCGAGGGGGCCGAGCCTAACTGACGGTCCTGAGGCGGAGCGAGCGCACGGCTTACAATTCAAGTACGCCACACAATATGCTCAAAACCAAGATCAATAAGCGGACAGTGAGAAAAAAACTATCACTACAAGCGCTATTAAATGATGATCTACATCACAAACTGTTTCCAACGTAATATCTTTTGCTCTCAACCATTATGGCCAATCTGTCACCTCTCTCATTTCGCTATTTGATTCCGTACCTTCCTATGAGTTTCTCTGTGGCTTTTCCTCTGCCTAGCTCAGCGTTGAAGTCCCCCTGATGATCACATACGTAGATTTCTCTTGTTCTGCTTGACTTAGTTCTGATAGAAGTCTTCAACATCGTCATCTTCGCTGGCACTCGTTGGAGCGTATACTTGGATGATTTTGAGGGTCTTCTTCTTACCGATAAAAGCATCAAGGTTCCAATCCTTGCTGATTGTATGAGACAAGATGTGATGTTACTGGACTTATCAGCTACAATGAAACCAATGCTGCCAATGCTTCGTTGTCCTTCTCCGCATCCTAAGAAAATTTCAAAGCCATCCTTCCATTTTGCTGTGAGTTCATTCTTACTTCTCGCCCAGTACGTCGCATTTTATCTTCGATTTTTCATCTGACAGATTTACTATTTGATCATCTCTCGATATTCCGCGGCAGTTATACGTACACATCGAGAGAACCAATTCTGAACATACGCCAGCCTGCGCACCTGAGATTCTTAGCAGCCTTTCGTCATTTCGCGTTCGCCTCGCTGGTGTGGTAAAGGGTGCGTCCTGACGTGCAGGGAACTGAGGCGCGCGCACATGAAAAATTGTACCCATTATGGTTGAGTCATCCGCTAGCTGAACGGATCGTGACTTCGTTTCGTCTTCTCGCTTTCACCTTGCCCAAGGGATCCCACGAAGAGCACTTTGGTATTTGTCCTGGGGTGACATCATCGGCGCGAGATGGGTAACACCGCCTAGTCAGACCGCTCAAGCCTTCGCGCCACTTCAAGGCTCTCACCGAGCGAGAGTTCGTTACTATCGATGGGAATCGTACCGAGTACTTGTTCTTCGCATCCAAGATACTCTGTTTCCCTCATGTTAAGTTTCATCCCATATCGTTCGAGTCCCTCCAAGCCTGTGCCCCTTTCTGAAGTTGCTCCCGGATGCTTGCAGCGGCCAGGACTTCCTCTGCATAAAGAAGTATCCATGGTGGCCTTGAATGGAGATCAGTCGATACTGTGTCCATACAGAGAATGAAGAGTATCGTTAAAAGTGCACGTGGAGAGCCTCAATGAACTCTCACGCGGAATTCAAACGGGGCCGATGCTCCTGTAGCGCGACTTAACTCGTGACATTCCTGTAGGGAAGCTGCACGCATCTAATATATCCTTCATGGACCCATGAGCGCGTAGTGACAGCCAAATCAGTTTAGGGGTATCCCATCAAAAGCCTTCTCGAGGTCAAGAAAAGGTAGGTGCGCGGTCTTCTTCTTCTCTCGATGCTTCTAAGTGAGCAGCCGTACGGCATAGATCGCGTCGGTTGTGCTACAGTTCACCAACCCACACTGGTTTCGCTTCACTTCAGCGATGTCGCGAAGTCCTCTCTTCAAGGCTCGCTCAAAGACCTTCATCGTATGAAACAGCAGTCTAATTGTTCGGTACACTGTGTGCACTGCACTGTGCCACGTCTCTATTTCCCTTCCAAATAGGTACTATTGTGCTCGTCGTCTACAATTTGTGTAGCTTTTTCTCGGCTATGACTTTGTTAGAGAATTTAGTGAGCCTCCTGGTTCCTTCACCTCAAGCTATCTTCCAGGTTTCGGATGTCAGATTATCCTCTGGGACTATTCTGTGTAATCCGCTCACCAGCTGCAAATACTCTGGCTAATCGCTTAGGTTTATGAAGAGGATCTGCGCGGATTCAAGTGACCTCTCCTACAGGATGCCGTTAGAATTAGCTTTCCTTCCCAGCTTTTCTAACACGACACAAAAGTCCGCCACGTCTTGATTAGCTCGTCAAAAACTTAACACGTTAACTGCTCTTTCTATTTCAGGTTCTAGGTCTTCATAGGGAAACTTGATACTAACCTTCTTTTTCACTTTCAATTATCTCCATAAGTGTCTCAATTCTGATAAGTTTCTGAGTTATCTCCATTCTGAAAGCGGACTTAGATATTTTAGTGATCTGTGACTCAGTAACACACACACAATTTCACTTCGTGTGTTGGAGATCGCTCACCCTCCTGAGAACGGAAAAACGGATTTGTTTGCTGGACTTTGATTTGAAGTGTCTATTTAGCTTCGCGATCTCGTTTCACATTGCATCTCATCCGATCCATCCCAGCGTCCTGAAACATCTGAAGTGCTAGAGATAGCCGAGAAGATGAACTGCTTCTTCCAGCAGTTGCCTGCCCAGGCGCCAACTACTAAATGATTTCGATAATCATGTTCTATAAAAAGTGATTTATTTATTTTTGTTGTTATTTGATTCTTCTACGCAAGTCCACCCTACCTTTTGTGCACATGGTACATTTCTAGTTTTTGTTTCAATTGTTATTTTTCGAAAGAGTTCATAGGAGGCTCTGAGCATTTATGTTTATCCTTAGGTTCTTGGTTGCGTAGTCTGATGTTACAGGTTGTTGTAGGATCATTCGTCGATTCTAGGATTTGTTTTCGACTATAAATGATCGGCTTTATAAGTCCAGTTCCATGTACGAGATTGTAATTGACATATATAAAATTTATTCCAAGTGATATGTGTCAAAGAAACGTGTCAGCAAAATGTGTTGGATTGTCGACTCTGGTTATATCTTCGCAATTATATTTGTCCCTGCTAGCTCTCAATGACTGTTGTTCAAAAAAAAACTCAGCAGATGCATCTTCAAGCGTATTTCATTCAGAACGCACACCTAAAAACAATAAATTTTGAAGTGCTGTAGAAGTTTCTGTTTGGAGCTAATTTTATGTCACTACCTTCTCACATAAAAATTAGGAACAACAGCATGAAACTATTCAATCACACAATGATTTGTATTAGTCAGCCCTGCAGGTTCCAATAGAATAGAAGAACTGTTTTAAACGGAAAAGCCTCCACGGATCTATGATATGTTTGGTAATAAGCAGCAACAGTTAAGTTTGAAAAAATATAAAAAGGTTTGAAGCAGATCCCCTAACTGACTCGATATTGGCGTGGGAAAATCCGGAAAAATAGGTGCATGGCAGGGTTGGGTCCGGGTCATTTCTCTGCTTCTTTTTGGAATCCGCTACCACTTTAGCATATACTCACATACTACTGTGTCTCTTCTATCCTACCTTAGCCCTGAAATTGAGCAAGATTACATGTGCTTCTCACATCTGTGGAGTGTGGGTGGGGGGAGCTTCCCCCCCCCCCCCAAATGAAGTTTCCCCCTGGCTCAGCTGAAAGTGAAGGTTGGATGAACACGTTACTCAGGGTATTCCACCTATTCCTTTGACTGAAACCTTGTAGACGAGGGTTTTTGGGCTGCTGAACACAGATACCTCAACAATTTTGTACTGTAACCCCATTTTTGTATGATTACAGTATAAAATAAGCACTAATGTCAGCAAGCACACAACATCAAGTGATACAGACGGAACATCAAAGGAAGACAGAACAGAGAGGTGAAGGAACCAGCTCTTGTGAATGCATGCACAGGTGGTGTACACAACGTTGCTGGACCGGTGAGAGGTGAGGAAATACATAGCTCAATGATCGGACCGTGAAAGGAAAATTCTTCTGGGAGAGGATGTAGCTTTCGGTGAAGTATGTTTGAAATGGAGGTTTCTTCTCATTTTGACCGGAATTTTCGCATTCTTGATTGCCCAAAATCAGCATTTCATACCTAGCTACCTGTTTCGTAAAAATCACTGTGTGTCGTCAAAATGGCATTCCTACAAGAATGATATGTCAAAATGGTAATCCTACCAGATTCCAGCCTACTAGACTGATACGGCCACTGGATCTTAGAGGCAGCACCCACGGAAATTTTCGTCCTAGCAGTTTTTGTGTAATGATTAAGAATTATTCGTATCCCAATCCTTTGGACCATGCGCAAACGGTACTTCATTTTCTAATGAGGCGGTACGTGCGGCCTCATCCGACTATGTTATATTCACAAGATTCCCTAGATTTCCAAGTACATGAGGTCACTCCTGGTTCTAGAGATAATATGGAAAGATCTCAGACCTCTATGTGATGGGGTGAATTTGAATTTCCGCTCAATTATGAGCAGAATTCGAAGGTTCTTTAACCGTCAAAACTCCGGCGTCACCTATGAGGTAGGAGAACTTTTTGATAAATTAGTTTTGGCCAAATCATTCGCATTTTCAGCTATTGTTATTGGAGTTGACCTCCTTGATAAATCAATAAACGATATGAGAAATGAGAAGTGGGGCTGTTCGGGCGGCTTGCTAATTTTTCCCGTTGCAGCCCCTGTACGAAAGCGCACGGCTATAGTCTCCTCGGTTGCTATAGTCCAACAATGTCGGGAGTTACAAATGCTGAAATGGGAGGCTGGAATACGCCCTAGTTCATGGTAGATGGCTACGAGCCGTTTTGAGGCACCATTAGTTAATATTCTTATCGTTGATTAAGAGGTTCCACCAAGATGGAAGATCTCTTATGTGACACCCATACGCAAGAAGCCCCCTTACACATCACACGAAAACTATCATCCTGTTAGTAGTACGTCAATCTTTGCAAGACTTTATGAGAAGATGATCAAAAAACGACTAGTACATTATCTAGAGGAAAAATCTATAATCCCAGAGAACCAGCACGGATCCCAGAAAGGCAAGTCGACAATAACAGCAATGTTACAATCGTTGAATGACTGGACTAGATATGAAGACCAAGGTAGGAATGTTGACGTAATCCTCTCAGATTACGCCAACGCATTTTACAGAGTGACCCATCAGTTACTGGTCGAAAAACTGGAGGCGGCGAGAATGTACTCACGCATAATCGCTAGGACTGAGGAGTTCCTAACTAACAGTGTGTTCGTGGTTCGTGCTAATTCCATTTCCAGGCCCAGGGTTGCCTCCAGCGCTGTTCCACAGGATGCTGTTCTTTCTCCCACAATGTTCAACCTATGATTTAGCTGACACAGTACTCGCTCAAGGAGTAAAATGTTGCACGTTTGCCGACGACTGGAAAGTGTACCATCCAGCAGATGTCCAAGATGACAAGGAGATACTTTAGCGAGCTATACATGTTGTGTCCAATCGGTCACAGGTGTAAAAACTGCCACTATCATATACAAGGACTAAGGTTTTTCATATAGGGCAAAGCAATAAGTTGTTTCCCTACATGCTTGGCCAAGGAAAGATCCAGCAAGTGAACGAAGTCTCGGACTTGGGATTTCTTGTTGACAGGGAACTTAGCTTTTATGCGCATTGTCATGAAATCGCATTAAAGACAAACAGGGTACTCTACGGTTTCTTTAGAGCGCTCTCTACCAGAAATGCTTCAGTTTGGCTCGAAGTCTACAAAACTTATATACGTCCTATTCTTGAGTATGGTACTGTAATGTCCAACCCCTCTGAACGCAAGAGTATTTCGGGATAAAGTTCAGAATAACTTTACGCTCAAACTAATGGTTAGAGTAGTTGGCTTCCCTTATGATTTTATACCTCGCAGTGAGGTGAGGAATAAAATTTTAAGACTTCGTACCCTTAGCTCAGGGGAGACGTTCGCACGACTTACTCGTTGTGTATAAGATTCTACACGGACCAGGTGGTCTCACCCCCAGTAGCATGTTCAAAATTAACACATAACGGACAATACGACCCACCGGTGGGTCGTACGGGAAGTTACGTAGAGGACAATACGACCCACCGGTGGGTCGTATCCGTTTCAACCCTTTTTCTTAGGTACAACTTTCCCAAATTCTGGCCCTAGGGGTTATTCTACCCGCTGAACACGGAAATGGTATCTATTTTGTACCGTAACTGCAATACTGTAGGGTTACTGTAGGCCTACTGTAGATACTGTTGATGTATTTTCTCACAGCATCTACTGCAAATTTGAACTTTAGGGTCGCTTGACGTGCTGAACACGAACACGCTATTCATCTTGCACCGTAGAGCAATATTGTAGTGTTACTGTAGTGTTACTGTATGGTTACTGTAGGTGTACTGTAGATGCAGTTTAGTGACGAAACTCAGTGAAACTTTGGTGAGTAAGGTTATTTGACATGCTGAGCACGAATTCGACATTCATTTTGTACCGCAGCGCAGTACTATAGGGTTACTGTAGGCATACTGTGGATGCAGCTCATTCACCAAATTCAGTGAAACTTTGGTCCATATTTGAGATAGATGCCATATGGGAGATCGAAGTGTAAAATAACCCCAGCCTCGGGTAAATTCCGATGCAAGGCCTCTCTTACAGTTCATACAACATTCTGATTACAGTAACCCCACAGCAATGCGATACGGTAGGAAATGAATATCATATTCTACTAAATCAGCATGTAAAATAACCCTACTGTGCAAATTTTGGTCGAATTCTGAGGGAAAAAAGTCTTTCTGCAGTTCTTACACTATGCATATCGTAACACTACAGAAGTGTTCTACGAAGTAAAATAGATGGCATATTTGTGATAAGCTTGTCAAATATGACCTAATTGCCACAGTTTTGGTGAGAAACATGCGAAAACTCCCTTTGGTCCAAATTGGCCCCAAGCGGAAATTCTGCACTGTCGCGAATGTGTTGAGGCATCCAATATATACTCGAGAACAAACCAATAAACTGGTAATTTCGAGGCCAAGAAAAAATGTAGAAAGGCGGTTTTTTTTGCTTATAGAGCAGGTACAGATTACGAAAGACTGGGCAAAAACAGCTCATTCCTCATGCTCTCAACATGGTAGGATCCGGTTTAGGTTCCAGGACTTTCGGCAACTCTTGATCATCAGGGAACAGCCTGCGAACACAGCCATGGTTGTCTTGGGGTTCACAATCGTCTGAAGAAAATTTCACGAATCAGTACCTCCCCGCCAATTGGGAAAATGATCCCAAGTTAGAACAAACGCAGGATTACTGCATATCTCCGGCAAAGAGTGATCGAGTTTGAAGTCATTAACCATTATCACTCAGAAATAGTATCCTTTCACCGACTGTTCGCGACTCTGCAAAAACAGCAGGAAAGAGCTAGTTATAATTCTCGAGCAGCTTTTGAGATAGAAGGAAAAGCCCTACCAGACAGTCATACGGGTTTGGGTTGGAAAGTTTCCGGAATTACCACCTAGGAGTTGCTGTTTTTCGAATATTTCTAAGAAACTGTGTTGAGAAAACCTTGATGTAAATTGACTACAAGTGTCAAATTGATTTGAGAAAGAGCCTGCTTTTGGTACATCTCTACTAAGGTCAGGCATTTTTAATTCCTCTCAGTTATAAATGAATGCGAAAATCGAGTGGTCGAAAAAAAATCAAAATGGAGACGAAAACTGCTCCTAAATTGAAAACCATCTGTGTGCTAATTTTGCAGGCCCATCGTGGGTAATGGTGGACCAGCCCTGGTGTGAATGTTCAGATCTCTTGCGAGCTCCCTGCGATGACCGCACGGCCTGCGCTGGTGGCGAGCCTTAGAGATTTACATTTTACATTCGAAAATATTTTTCGAATATTCGAATATTCGAATTTTCGCGTTTCTGCGAATCTCCAAATTTTCGAATATGTCCGAATATTTATTCGAATAACATTCCATTTTGTAAAAAAAAACATTTTGTACCCATACATGTATGCGAACAATGGTATATGTTTCCCAATCACAACGGACATGAAACTTTCCGGGTAGTAAGTTTCACTTGCCCTTTTACAATTTCTCACAACTTTCTCATGAGTGGGAGCTTGTGCTGCTGTGGAGTTGATCCTTTATCGGTTTTAGAATTGAAACTGATTAAAATTCTTAAGCTTAAAAACGCCTCTTTTGAGGTCTGAAACCATTAGTAAGAGATCGTGAAGTGGATGAAACCCTTCTTCAGTAAAAAGGTTTTCTCTTTAATATCTCTGTGTTGTAGTTCAACAAAACGAGCCGTGGTAGTGAATGTAGAGGTATTGACGCGGTAAAAATAATGTTGGGTACCGCGGTTCAGTTACCTTGATCATGAATGAGCTTCCAGCTATCAATAAAAAAGCGTCAGTGTCCCGCTTCTCGTTATTCTGTTTATCCGGTCCAACTGCATGCTTGTACGTTGAATGTCAAAACCGACAGAAATTCTATCACAAGATGTCGGAGTATGTTTGCACAGAAAGGATAATAAGAGGATCTCGAGATTTTGTGTGAACATTGAATTCCATAAATAACGGCAATGTACTTAGAAAGAGTTTCAACGAACGTTGGAAATCGGCTAATATGGGGAAGAATGTAAAAGTAATTATAATAGTTTCCAATTCACTTACATAGCTCTGGAGGAAAGGCTTGAATATTGAGAAGTTTGGTTAAAACTGCTGGTTTTTCAAGTGTCTAGAAAAGTAAATACATAGGTTTTACTGGAGAGATCATCGTCGCCATCGCCGTATAATTCGCAGAATTACAGTTTCAAAGTTTTCAAACGCAGGCGGCTTTCAAATGCGTACAAGGATATGCGCAGGTTTTTTGGGAAAATTGAGACTGAAATGAGAAATTCGACTGTGGTTTCAATTGGAACGGTTCTTCAGCGAGAAAGTGGAACTGAAATAACAGCTGCGAAGCAAAACAATTCCAAACATTCGGATTTCCAGTCTGAAATAGTCGAATATTCGAACATTCGAAAAAATATTCGAATTTTATTCGATTCGGTCAAATCTCTAGCGAGCACTCGCATTGTGAGAATGTTCGAGCAGAAGTTGGGAGGGGTTGGGGGGAGGGGCGGGGTGGGATGGGGGGGGGGGTGGGGCGG
>KN726396.1:4155-35889 GCA_000816745.1 Ancylostoma duodenale
GAATTATGGGGGAGCGCTCGCACGGTTTTCCATGTTTCTCGAGTCACTGCTTAGGATCGGTCGTGTACGTAACGAGAACTATTTGCGACTCGTGAAACACTGTAAACCTCACGAGCGCTCCAGCTTCTCTTGCCAGAGCGACATGCATTAACCGTACGGCCCGCACTCGGCGTGCGCTCCGACGGTGCAAGTGCGAATGTAATGCTTTTTATTCCGTTCTCTTCTTTTTTATGGTTCCTTCCAATCCTCATAAAACCCTTTCCCATGAATGACACAGCCCTAGGGCAATGTAAAACGGATGAGCGATTCGCAAAATAACACAGGTTCGATTTAGCCGCTGCTAGTTGGGTCCGGGATGCGGTCCCGCACTCAAAGATGGATTTAGAAAGACGCATTTCAAATCGAGCAAAGCAAGCTTACATGTACATACGCAAATGTAGCTCGAATTCGTCACTGAGAAGTCATTCCGGAAATGGCCAGGTCATACTCCCATAGCAAAGTTCTCCGGAAATTGGTGTGAATTCGCCACAAAAGGCTTCAACTAACAATACCGCTTTTAACTCCAGAACAAAGCTTAGCGTAATTGCTACACAATCTACCACCGTCACTGTCATTGAGGACGAAGGGCGCGTGTTTGAGCTCACCAAAAAAGGGGCGTAGTTGACGATGTCCCGTCAGCCACGACCCTTTTCGGCACGCACGCAGTGCGCCGCTGCTAGGTGACAGCCAGGAAAGATTACGCAGAGGGATGTAACTCTTGAGGTGGAATTCTTAAGACCCTTAAAAGTTTTCCCATGAAATGCTACTTGCTGTGCTGATTGCGGAATCGGTGTCCAATTTGGTCAAACTTAAAGACCTAATTTCCGTATTCAGCGCGTGAAATAAACCCGCTGAGCAATTTTTAAGGGGATCATGCTACATCTCTGACATCCTATTCGGTACTGATCCGAAAGCGTATTACTTCCCTTCGATTCATTAAAAAATTTTGAACCTTTTTCTTTTAAATGGACCCTTTAGATTACAGTTTTATTTTGAGTGCGGCATAGCGATAATTCGCCGCTGTTAGTTAGTAAAAGTAGTCGGAACGCGCAGTACAAACATCTTCAAGGTGAGCCGGTAAAGCTGTCAACGGAAGCATCGCGACACCTATAGGTCATCATTAGCCAAGCCCCTTTTCTGGCTGAGCCCGAACAGTGCAGCCAAAATTGGCTCAGAAATAGTTCAAAAAGTTGAAATAAGGGCGTTATGTTCGACTGAAAAATTGTTGCAGCTCAGCTGGACTTAGAATGAAGTCCTGAGGAGAATCACGTACAATACCAGATACTTTCGTTCACTTCCAGAGCCCCAGGGTGAGAAATTAAGTAAGAAGTAATAAAAGAAGGCAAGTTCAATAACAATACAAAAAATAGCGTTATCATAGTTAATATTAATTGGCATTTTATGTCGTGTGTGTGTGTGTACAAGAGGACCAGGGCCTACCGGAAAAAACTGATTACACCACTTTTGTCATGTTCAGACATGTTAATGGCCGACAGTTGTTTTCACCACAGTTTGAATGAATGAGATTAGCCTATGATTATATGACCGTATAAAGGGAGAGAGACGGGTAGAATGTCTTTATATCGAAGAGAAGGAGTTACGCGGATGAGGAATGAGACGGATGGAGGATGAGCTAACAAGTGTGTAACCACAACGGGTACATTGTTGCAGTAGGGTTTCACCGGCGTGCAGAAGTTGTGATAACGCCACGCAAAGGCTCCACTTTTGCGGCAATGGTGCAACGGCGTCTAAAAGTGGGAAAATGTCCGGAGAAGGGTGCGCCGGTGTCTAGAAGTGGGGAAACGCCGAGACCCGGGTCCAACGGTGTGGTAAGGGTGCGACGGCGTCCATAAGTGGGGAAACGCCTGGAGATGAGTCCGATGGTTTGATAAGGGTGCGCCGGCGCCCAAAAATGGGAGAAACGCCTGGCGACGGGTCCGATGGTGTGGTAAGGGTGCGCCGGCGTCCAGAAGTGGGGAAACGCCTAGACTCGGGTCCAACGCTCCTATGCAAGGTGGAAAGATGTTACCCGACTGTTGCATAGCTATGAAAAGGGCGCCTCGGAGTGCACGAAAGTGCGAAACACGAGAGTTCTGATAAATGTGGGATAGCCAGTGTTTTGTGAAGAAGGTTTTACATAGAAGCAACGCGAGCGAAGCGAGCCTATAGAGAAGCCTGAGAGTCCGGCGTTAGCCGGACGATCAGGCTGGTAATTGCTTTAAAGGGACTACAAAAGGAAAACCCATCTTCGTAGCTGCTGTCGTCGATTGGATTCAAGGCAGGCCTGTCCGATAACCCGCCGATCTCAGAGATATGAATAAGACAAATAGCACATTCCACTACTCCCGTATCATTTGCAAGAATTAGGGTGCAGCGCTCGCACGGTGAAAGGCTCCGCCCACAAATGAATGTGCAGCGCTCGCACGGTCGGCCTTGAATTCGGAGCGCTCGCACGGTAAGAGGCTCCGCCCACAAATTAAGGTGCAGCGCTCGCACGGTGAGAGGCCACGCCCACAAATGGCCCTGAATTCGGAGCGCTCGCACGGTTCGAGTGTCTGAGTAGGGTAATTTCCCAACTTAACGATGAGTAACTTAATTGTTTTCATTACGAGATTGCTATATAGATTTTTAGTGTCACTTTCCTCTTAATAGAGAAACGTGAAGGTCACGATTTGTGATCTTTCTGAGTCCCAAAAGACGAAAATGCTCTTATATGCTGCATTTTTCAGTCGGAAACCTCTTATTTATAGACTTTGACAAATCTTGTTTGTTCTGTCTTACTCGATTTTGCTTTGTAGGTACCTCTGGGTGAGTTTGAAAACAACGAAAACACTGATCCATTCGCGCTCAAAGAGATCCATCTCAACGACGAATTATTCCTCCGACTTAAACATGTGCATATCAACGCGATAGGCTATGAGTTGGCCAAGATACTAGCTGAAATCAAGGAGGATGAGCAGGTGAGCTTAACTCTTTGCAAATCTTTAGCTGCACAACCATTCGGAAGTGGCGCCGGGATTGAGCTACTTGTTTCAGTTCGACCGCGACCGCATGTCTGTGGCCGAGTACCAGGTGCTGGTGAAGAAGATGCCTCAAATTCTCCTCCGAAAGAAACTGTGCGGTGTGCACATGCGACTAGCAGAAATGGCTCGTGCACAGCTCTACGACACTTTTGCTGACTACATCAAAGTTGAGAAAGGTTGATTTGCACGGTCCTTATGTCGTTGTTGGAATGTGAGATTGGAGAAAAAATGTCACGAGAGAGGAAAAAAAATGACTGATTGACCAGTTAGAGCAGTGGCCGGCTTCTTTTCGTACATTCACATGGAGCAACGGGGGGTGGCACAAAAGTGAGGTCTTAGCCAAGGAGGGGTTCTCGCCAGCCGACCTTTCAAAAATAGGGTCTATTTAAAAATTATTGTAAACCCGAGTTCCAAATTTGATCTGAGTAAACATTTTAAGACTTGTAAGGGATTGAAATCAAGCTCACCCAAAATTTTTGAGATTTTTTGAAAATATAATTTTATAGAAATCCTGCTCATTTTTCAGAAACATTAGTGCGAAGTCAGCAAGCGATTTCCCTCCGAAATATGATAATCTAGCACATGCAAATACAATATCCTTCCAGAATTGCTGTATTCTGCGAACAGCGACAAGATTCATCCGTTCATCGAGGAGACCATCGCAACGGGAGAGGACGTAAACGCAGCGCTTCGTTTGATTGCTGTGCATGCACTCGCAGCAAATGGTCTCAAACCGGCCACCCTCCAGCAGTACAGGAGAATGGTCATGCAGGTGAGGGATCGACCCTCTTACATGGCCTAGTGCGTGATTTTCCAAGGATGAACGGCATGGTCGGTGTGTGCGCCGGAAAGAACGATACCTGGCAATAGTTGGATAGTTGGCCGTTATGAACCTGAGTGTTACTGTCTCATGCATCGTAGCCACGTCCCCTAGTTAAGTGACAGAGATTTACAGGCGCTACAGTTACATGCATATCTTCCACTGTTGAAGATGGTTTTGAGCTAATTAAACAAGATTCAATGGGACGAAAACAGGTCGAGCCCGGTTTCCTAGATGTAATGCCCGGCTCTCAGTGGCAAACGCAGGGAGGAGTCCCCATCTCGACCGACAAACAGTGGTCCCAAAATTTTTCGAAAATATTTCATAGGATCAAAAATAAATGAAACTGAAGAGAAGTTTTTATTAGCTCATTTTTGGCCTCTTGTTTTTACATTTCATTTCAATGTGACCTTTTAGTTTCTTTTTTTGGAATTTCTGCCGTCCGCCTGGAGTGGTGGACACCCCAGTTTTTCTTCCCATGCTCTCCTCGCCCAGGTCTGCGTCCGACAATGGTCGGCTCTACTGTGTTGTACTGTTTCGTTATCCCCAGCTATTCCACACTGATGCAAACAGTTGCTAGGACTGACACATTCATTTAAAGTGTTCGTAAATCGAGTGGTCAGCATCTTCAAGAATCCCAGCGCTTCTATTTCAACCAACCCTTCACAAAAAAGCAGTGTGAATTAGTAAATTCATATTCTTGCCATCTCGCCAGAAATGTTTGTCGTTTTCGGGCCATTGCAAGTGGAAAGTCGATCGACTTTTCATTTCTTTCTTGTTTGGGACCATGTAATTCCATGATTCTCAGTATTTCTGGTCAGCTCTACACGAAAATGCTACCGTCGGCTCTTTCGTAGTCTGTGGTCGAGTTTAATACACGAAAACCTACTTAAATTTTGTTATATTACAGTCGTTTGGAGTCGAAGCGTTGAACAAGCTTCTAAAGCTGCAGAAGATGGGTGTGGTAAGAGAACGTGGTGGTAGCGGGAAGCTGACGGCAGACTACGCCCCATCAATGTTCCCACATATGAAAAAGCAGTACGACCTGCTGCCCGAGAACGTGTCTGAAACGGTGGGCGATCTGACCGTTTGTCTCCACTTAGCTTTTTACAGATCACTAACCACTTCATAAATACTTTTCTAGAATACTTCCGACTCCGCTTATGCATACAGCGGTTACGCACCTTTGATAGTTAGAATACTCGAGGAAGGCGATCGAGTGAGGTGGACAGGTTGGCACAAGACGTTCGACGGCACTATTGGAGGTACAATTCTTGAAGCTCTTTCCGGCGAGAATGCTGGCACTGGAAAACTAGGGAACAATCTATTTTTCCCTGTTTTTTTTTTACTCGGGATATGTGCCACGTAGTCTCACAGATTAATAGTTCGCATTTTTGAAAGATAGGAGAGTGATTTGTACACGTGTGCACGTGTGTAGGAAGCCGAGCCATCTAAAAGTGACCTCCGAAAAAATTCTTGCATCATCTTAATATTTCAGCTGTTCATAGCAGCACCTCTAGAATGACTATGTTTCAGTTTCAAGCTGACTTTAAAGGCAGCGTCCCACCTCAAGATCGTTTTTGAGATTTCAACGTTAGAGGAATCTCCAGGAGCTGCTGATCACAATGGTATACGTGATTCCATGGAAGACTGCTGAAAAACCCCATTTACGAACCCTCATTTTTAAGGAGCCCTTGGGCGGAGCCAGGGGCGGAGCTAAGAAACTTCCCGAATAATTCACCCCAGGAAGCGCAACTCCTGAGGAAATTCATATCCCTCGTAAGAGTTCCTCATCAACTCCCTAACAGAATAGAAACTGTCTTCCATATATGACTAGCAAAGGAGTTCGCGGTTCGGAAACCCTGCAATTCCGCCTTGGCTCCGGAACCAATCCGGGATTTCAAGGATTCCGCCCAACGTACTCCCTGACTAGTGGCAAATGGAGCGCAGTTTCTATTTTGTTAGGGAGTTGATGAGGAACTCTAACGAGGGATATGAATTTTCTCAGGAGGTGCGCTTCCTGGAGTGAATTATTCGGGAAGTTTCTTAGCTCCGCCCCTGGCTCCGCCCAAAGGCTCCTTAAAAATAAGCGTTCGTAAATGGGGTTTTTCAGCAGTTTTGCATGGAACCACGTATATCGTTGTGATCAGCAGCTCCTGGAGAATCATCTAACATTGAAATCTCAAAAACGATCATGAGGTGGGACGCTGCCTTTAAGCAGAAACTTCAGCATCCATTCAACTCAGCATGTATGAAAACCCTAGGCCACAGAACTTCAGTTGCATTCGTCTGGGAAAAGACTATAAACGGCAGTTGGCGGTAATTTAGACTATACCATAATTATAGACGCATCTTCTACAAAAATACAAAGACCCCTTTCCTAAGAAAAAAATCTCCGTTTTAGTAGTCTATTCACTAGCAACAAGCGTCAACTACATGGACACTAAGGCCCGTAGTAAAGTATCAAGGTGGTGAGTTGAACTCCAAAACTCACCACCAGGCTTTGGACGATGATCGCATGCCAGCTCACACCCACGGAGGATGGGATAGCAGATCATCCGCAGCATGAGAAGGCGATCATCTCCTATCAGGGTGATGATCGCATATACGTGCTTCAGTAGTGACGTGGATGGCAGTAATCTGCTATCCTATCCTATCAGTGGATGTGACCTGGCATGCAATCATCGCCTAAAGCGTGGTGGTGAGTTTGGAGTTCAACTCACCGCCGTGACACTTGACTACGGGCCTAGATGTCAGACAGATCCCAACTTTTGGAAGCTGACCAGCCACTGACGTCCGCTGAGCATGCTGCAGGTCCCAGCAGTCTTGAGGCAACCGAAACTCTTCGCAGTTTCCGAAACGCTATTGGTAAGCTTACGCTGGATCTCTTGGGACCACACACTTACTAGGGGATTAACGTGGACCGTGGCAAAGTTGTTCTGGGAAGGGAAGGTTCTCCCTATTATGCCCGAGGATAAAAGGAAAGGGGTAGTTACAGGACATTTCATGGTTGTATGTGGACACCATATGACCAAAAATTAGAGCGATGTTGAAGAAGCCGTCTCGACAAAAACTGTTCCAAACTATAAGGATGTTAATTCCATACTGCACTTACTGAGGTGGTTCAGTGCAATTATCATGTAGACTCGACCACTCTGTATGTATGTTCTGCTTGGAAAACCGAACTCGTACGACTCAATGGGACAAGATAACACGGAGAATGTATCAAAAGCGGATGCACATTATCACGTCGTTTCTTTTATTTCCACCCTGACCGTGAGTTTTGAAATGAAATCAAATGGGATACTTCTGATGACCTAGGATGCCATGCGGTCAGCTGTCTTTTCCAATGTTATTCCGTGGGGAACAGCTATTTGATACCGTACATGCCTGTTTTGGCGTTGCGAGTCATGATCTGCACATTTACCAACACCTTTTGAAAAACGGAGGAATTTATTGGTTAATTTGTGACTGCTGGGACCTGCAGAATGCATAGCGGACATCTGCACCTGACCAGCTTGCAAAAAATGGGATCTAAGTGACATTTAGTGTTCACATACGGTATAGTCCTAATGAGAGCCATTCGCCGTTTCTAGACTTTTCCGACACGATTGTGAGTGAAATTTTGTAAACCTGGGTTCTCACCCACGCTGAGTCGAAAAGCTACGAAAAATTCTGCTAAAATTCAGTTTGAGACTGAGATATCGCCATTTTGAGGGTGTGTCTTTACATATTTATGATACGCATTGTATGCGTGGAAGATAAAGTGAACAGCGTTAATGAAACGCGTTTTGGAGTGTGCGTGTAAATGCGCGTTTACCCTTACCCTTACGGTTACTGCCCGGGAATGGTTGGTGCACCTATGTATGGTTCACCACTTCATCCTCCCTCCCGTATCTGGTACCAAATTGCGGAGATATGCGATGCTTGATTAGCCCGGATGAAAGACCGGTCCATCGACCATAGGCCTTTTGCCACAGCACTACACGCGTCCGTGGAAACGGAGTGTATCTTACTCTATATATCCTGAATAATTAGCGAAATAGACGATGGCAACGGTCACTCCAGCACTGAGTTTCAGGTGATGACCGAACAGCCGTATTCATCGTTGGTGGTGCGACCCGTGCCGAACTTGCTGGGATCAAACTAATGCCAAATGTATGCCTAGCACTGACGTCGTCGATCATCACTGGCAACAGACTGCTTGATGGCATCACACAGATCTAACTCACATCACTTCATTTTCTCACATATTAAGACTGTGATCCATAATTTTATCGAACATAAATAACTTCATACAATACTTTATGCCCAGTTCGATTGACCAGACACTGTCATGTCACATAAAAACATCAGTAGCGAGCTGTTGTACCACCAAAATCATTTATCAAGAAAAAACACGCGAAAAAAAAACGAAGAAATGTGCGCTACTTCATAATATGATAATTAGTTACACAGATGAAAACTCGTAAGGATCTTCTCCCAAGCGATAGAATATAAACAAGATGAAAGAGTTTAGGGCGGAATAAATTGGATCAGCAAGCTAGAGAAATGATGTAAGAACAGGAGCAAATCGATTGCTAACACCGGAAATATTCACATAATGTTATATGTAAAGTAGAAAACACAAAGAGTTGTATAATGGGGTGTTGCCGTGCCCCACACCTGTCATAGACGGATCAATTCCAATTGCACACGTAGACTGGGTATTCTTCGTATCCAAATTACTTCACAGAATTTTATCAACAAGGAAAGTAGTAGTGCTTTGATTTGAATGAAAAAAAAAACTGAGTAAGCCCAGCGTACATATGCCTTAAAACGAATCAAAAACATTCACATAATAATCTAAACAACTACGATTCGAAAAGATGACCACTGCGTGAGCGATATCGACCGCTACAAGAGAAACAAAACTGGGCATGCCCCTGAGTTAGAAGCGAGTATTACGTCGCGGGCTCACTCGTCTGCTTCACATTTCGAGAGAGAGCGCGAAATACTCGGTGATGACGGTGGCCCACTTTTCTATAACGGCGCAGAATTATGTAAAAACCGTGTAGGAGCACCTAAACGCTAACCTGTCCTCGTGGTCGGAACAACTCGTGTTTCATTAGCTCAAATACATCTGCGCGGTCTTCTTTTTTGTATTGCAGACAACGCCGAATGAAATCCTGTGCTACAGGACTCACCTATAAACAAAGAAATAATGTTTTTGAACCATTCCATTACCCAATGCCATATCCTCCGCTCCTAGGTGCAACTCTTAGGGGAGCCACATTCACCTAACAAATTGTCTACTCAGAACGGCCATTGTCGAGCAGTAACAATGATGCAATTTTCTTCCCCTGCTATGCTTTCCTACTCTTTCCCTTCCACTATGCCTTCAAAAAGAAGTATCTGGATATTCTTCAAGAAACCTCTATGTGGTAATCCTAAGATTTCTCATGCGTTATCCGAGTGGAACAAAGCAAGAGTAACAGAAGTGTTCCCCTTTATCCGGCTCTCAAATGGGCCAAAAAAAAAAACAACAAAAACACTGGAGTGAAGGAGATATTCAAAGTCGGGATCGCAATTGTTGAATTTAAGCAAATTCGGAAGTTGCTATGTTTTCACGGTGGAGTTATGATGCGCTTAAGGAAAGTCTGCATTCAAACTTGCTCCACAGTATACGAAACGTTCACGCTTTGCATAAACGCTTTCTTTTGATGGACACTCAAATTTCGGGGTCGAAGAGTGTAGTCAACGTGTTAACCAGCCGGAGCTCACTATACGTGTGTCTCAACGATGAACAATGAATAGGCTGATACGTAATAATTACGCAGTTATTAATGATTAGACCGGTGCACAATAAGTACCAACCACGGCCCGATGACAGCAGGAGAATAGATAATCGAAGAAAATTCAAACCAAAAGAAGTGGAAAGAACCCAACTGCAGTGAAGCGCAAAACCAAATCGATTGGAACAGAAACAATGAAGAAGACTTGAAACGGTAGGAAACAAGAGATTCCCAAAAGAATTCCGCAAAAGATGGGAGTTGTTCAAGATTTCATACTCAAGGCTACCTAATGCAACTGATTCAGATCACATTCTTCTTTGGGGATACGCTTATGTGTTCTCTACACATACATTCTTCAGTGATTATTTTGTAGGAAAAAATGTATAAAAGGTCCTAAAATCCCCTGGAGTACCCTAATATCTCATTTTGGGAATTCCATCGGGAGAATAGTTCGAAATCTTCTAGAATCTTGCCAAACCATTTAGGAAGAAAGGAACCTTCGTAATAAGTTGAGGTACGACCAGATGTCCCAACACTCACCTGTGGTTTAGCAGGAAAGTGAACTTCGTTAGCCTTTAAAATAGTGTTTTCTTCGAGTATCTTCTGTTGGGTTTGGTCGTTCCCGAATGGCTGGAACACAAATCACAATACTGAAAATGTGTGAAGCATAATCTTCTGAATCCATACCTTCTTCCCGTAAATGCACTGGTAGAAGATTACTCCAACGCTCCATACATCTACTTTGGAACTGATCTTTGGAGGAGCATGACTAACGACAAACGTTTCTGGTGGCAAATACCTGAAAAGTTAAATCGTAGAACAATTGAAAATAATAAGAAACACAGAAATCGTACCAGTAAGTGCCAGCAAACTGTGACGTCAGCTCAATACTATCATCATCAGATGAACCTTCCATAATTTTTGAGAGACCAAAATCAGTAATCTTGATAGCCCCACACGTTGTTCCAGACTCCAGCAAGATGTTTGCAGGTTTCAGGTCGTAGTGTATTATCGGTGGTTTCTTCTCGTTCAAATACACCAGCGCCGAGACAACCTTAAGCTTGATTATTAAAAATGAAAACTTTCGGTCAGAAGCGTTTCTATGAGACTAGAAACTGTACCTGCATGATAATGCTTCGCGCCTCTTTCTCAGATATGCATTTGTTCTGCTTGAGGTAGAAGTCAAGATCGTTACCCGTGCAGTACTCAAGGACAGTGCAGAACGAATGATTGTCAATCGTGAACAGATCGAAAAGCTTCACGATGCGACAGTGATCAAGCGTCTTATGAATGTCCTTCTCGCGCATTGCATGTTTTACATAGTTCGCCTAAAAAGCATCATTTAAACGCTCCCTGCTGACAAATGTATAACTCCACTAACTGTAGAACAAAAATCACTATAATGCACACTGAGCGGAAATGTAGATACAATGTAAGTGAATGAAGCATAAAAAAATTTATGAATAGTTTCGCTACTTCTTAGAAGATCTATTCGATGGACTAGCTCTATCAAAAACCTGTTCCCCAGTAAAGGTCATCCTAGTGACGGATATAAGGCATTATTGTGGTCCTTACCTCTTTTTTTTTTTTTGAAATATGGAATATGCGGCTGGCATGATTACTAAGATAACAACGCAAACGTCCGTTAGTTTGTTCAGCGCGTAAAACAGAAAACTTAATGCGGTGCCGAATAAGAATGAAAAAAATGCAAAACATAACCGAGTCATTACATGAAGTAGATAAAAAGCGACAAAAGGAAACCGGATGAATGTTTCGAATGTATTACCTTCTTCTCCTCCTTCCACTCCTTGTTGACATGGTGAATCTTGCAAGCAACGAATCGGTTCTCCTCAAGATCGAAAGCACGCCATACCTCACTGCAACATAAAAATGAGCTCATATCTTACTAATGATGCGAAGCGCAATGTGAAATACATTCGGTTACAATTACAATTACACAACTTCCAGCTTTCCGTTTTCTTTTCCGAAATCTTGACGCTATGATTTTTCTGAATTTTGTAGGTATCTGCATTCATAGTCTTCCACATTGATTTATCTTTTTTTTTTTGAATTACAACGGAAGGCTCAGTTATCTGATGATATCAACTGATGCTACAACCCAGTAAAGCTTTCAATATCATTAATTTTTTTTTCAACGAGATCGCAATGAATTTCAGCAGTGTTGCATGACTGTGTCTGACGGGTTGTCCTGACTTAATAGCGCCCTATATAATTGATAGCCCCTGAAACCACGCTATATAATGATGCATCATGCGAAAGTTGCCTAGAAACAATGTGACAGCAGGCACCCCCTATATGACTTCAAGCCTAAGTAAAAGCAGAATATATCTACGTGGATCCGAATGAATGATTGAAGGTGATGCTCTTAAAACACCGTTCCTAAAAGCATGACTACCATATTCACTTGACCACTGTAAGGATGCTAAAAGCGGAAAAAGCATTTGGCGCAGAAACACCGACTTCACCTCTTTTTCACTCACCATTTTAATAAGCACATCAGCAAATTTACTTCAGCGACCTATTCATCGCCACAATATTCGTTGAAAGATACGTAAAATGGCTCGGGACATGACATTTTTTGGGAGTTTAGCTGACCGAAAGGTAACGTGGCTCGGAGGTAAATTAATTCGTAAGGTCTATATTTGTCATGAGAAGTAAACTTGCAGAAATATGGTTAAAACGCATACGGTCGATAACTGTTCTCATTCTTCAATAGGAATTAGTGCACCGCCACAGTGGAGAGAATAGACAAAAAGACTGCGAGCAGTCAGCACTGCCTCACGAAGTCATGTTCACGTGATCACCGTCCCAATGTTCTTGTTTTTAAACTTTCGTCATTTATTCTCTGAGCTTCAAAAAATGCACGTTATGTATGAAAGGAAGTAAGGAATAGAACCGAAAAATGGACCTCTCGTATGGCCTTCTCTTTAAAGAAAGCGAATTCCTCAATTTTGAACACAAGGCCAATACTGAATGCAACTTCATCTTTTTTCTTTTTCTTTCTCTACATTCCCCTATTTTGATCGTTCTACCTACAGGGACTTCTCTAGTGAGTGAGACAGCAGCAACAAGTCCTGGAAACAAATACAGACATGTATGTATGCGCATAGGTATATATAATAGTCTAAGATCATTCAACACCCAACCATGGTTCATTACCTAGAATAGTTGCGGACGGAATGGATAAGACAGTAAACTCGTTCTAAAGAATGTAACGCGGTTACAAAAAAGGTGTACATATTAAGGCTTTTAGCTGCCCCAACGCGATTGAGATGAAGTGTTACCAAAGGTAGAACATTTTCAGCCAGACGCTTAATACAGTGCGCAAATAGTTGAGAGAAACCATTCAAATCCATATCGCTTTTGTTGCATGGCTAAGAATAAAAAGAACATGTCAACTTGTGCTACTGAATCTGCCTGTTCCTTCTTGTGAAGTAGAATGTTCTAACCACTCATCTGTTTCGACTGAAAAACAGTAACTGGTTACTGCATGCACGCGTAGACAAGTGCCTCGCGCCACGCACATATCGGAGTTATGAAGAGGATATATCGCGCCTCTCCGCCCTCGCCTTCGCGGTCGCACTCATTCCAACCAGTGGACGAAGAGCACCTATCCGCAATCAATATCCAACGAACGCATCATTGCGAGTCCACACCCAGGAGGCAGGCACACGAACAAACAAACGAAAACAGGCAAGCAACGCAGCAATGCGCCAGCATCTTCCCATTTTACCACAATCCAACCCCATATGTGTCAAGAGAATCATAGCGATAACAGTCGCATTGCAGCGCCCCCATCCCTAGACGCTCCACGATGAGAGAGCGCGCCTGATTAAAAATGTCGAGTACATGTGACTCCAACAATGCGCAATCAATACTATCGCGATGCAAGACGGACGTCAACCGAAACAATGCTGTTCGCACGCCGACTTCACAATACTAAAACAACACCATGCCAGCACTGACAGAGGATGCAAACTTTGAGAAAACTGGATACTGCAACGACAACTAGGTGGTGCAAATAGTGTCCAGGTATCTATTTTCGGTAAACAAGAAAGTGCATAATAAGTAAAAGTAGTTTTGAATGCTGAACCAATAATGAGTAAAACACGAACATCAACTTGAAATTTTAAAGAACTACTGGGACATTTAAGGAAAGAAATAATCGGTTGATATACCTGAAGCCTCCTTTTCCAAGCAGAGATAGCAGCAAATACCGCTTATTGAGCATCTCGTGATCTTTGTAACGTGAATCCCTTTCGTTGCTGGCTCTCTTCAATTCGCGCAAGTGAAGCTGACGTTCTCTATCCAGCTTTTCTTTCTCAGCAAGTACTTCCATTTCTTCTTTCTTCATGTGCTCACGTCGAAGCTTATAAATCTCATCCTAAATTTTGAATGAGATGACCATGAGAATGAATACTCAGAGAGTGTGCGAGTAGCTATATTATGAAACAGAGAGCAAGAGAACAGTTCCAAAAATTTGCGCTAGTACCAAATGGGCAATAAATAAGATTTTCACAAATCCTTTCCAAACACGCAGTGGTCGCATAGATTTCGCTAATTACTTCTCACTTCCTCATTTTGAAAAAAAGCAAAGATAATGCTTCCGCGCACCAGTTCGATATATTCTTGATAATTGATCTCTTTCGGCTCCTCGGGGCGACGAAACACTGCATCGTCACCCGATGACGTCGACGGCATTGATCCATCAGTTTGAATCGCTGCTAATTGTGCAGACAAGGAATTTGCCGCCGATCTTCAAGAGGAAACAATTGACTAACAACATCAGAAATATCGAATTATCAGACTAGAAGAAAAAGAAAGCATTGATGCGAAATAGACGGGAGACAAACCGTTTCGGGGTGCTGCCTTCCTTCGCGATCCCAACTGGCTTTCGTTTCTTCAACAAAGCCGAAGCATTTGCTATTTCGTTCCTTTCGTTAGCGATTTGTTGCAGCTTTTTATCAAGCTCCTCCTGTGCCCATCCATCAACCTAATGTATAATTGTGAAATATAGTGTTGTGGACGTAGAGGAGAACATCCCTATGTGAATGACCTAAAAACGAGGACGTCTCTGGAATGACTCACCCAGACTTCTCGGAAGGAGTCACCATGGCGGACGAGTTTATACTGACCTATTCGAGGTGTGTTCTCGGTAGTCTGAAAAAAAGTGGAAGGTCAAAGCTTTGTGAGCAAATGCAGCTGGGCCTCAAGCAAAGAGTACGGAGCACCTTATCTCGTATTGCTTTTCGTTCCATGGTATTCTTCTCAATGAGTATTCTCTTAAGGGCCTCTTTGGCAGACTCGTTTTTTCGTCGCTCATTAGCCGTCTAAAAACACTATGAAGGTAGAGGAAAGAATTTCACAACATTGCCAACAACATACCTTATTCTGCTCTTCAATGAGCTGGTTTCTTAGTTCCTGAATCAAACGATCCCGTTTAGCAATTTCCTCAGGTGGAGCTATACTGACTTCCTAAAATGATACCACTGAAAGGTCGAACTGCACAAAACCGGAACGTGGTAAAGTCAAGTGAGCAAAAAAAGCAACTGAATGGGCGTCTTACCATGCACAGGACAATGGAAGTGTTTGAAGATCTGGGAACGAACCTCAAAATCAGTTTGTGTTTCACAATCAGCTTTCAATCGCACAGGAGGAGGTGCAGGAGGACTTTGATTAGAATTGCTGTTCGAATCGGACGAATAGTGAGGATTTGTTGGCGTGATTCGGCTCATTGGTGTTGGAGAAGTCGTCATCCAACGCTGCTAAAGTGTAAGTTTCATCGATAGCGTTCTTTTGAAACAAAAGACGAATGATGTAATACCCACCACACCAGCACCTATACCAGGATTTACGTCATTCAAATAGTTTTCACCATTTGAATTCACCACCATCCGTTTCGGACTTGTTTGGCCCTAAAACGATAATCAAATCTTTTAGGAAAGTCGAGGTCTCATTCCAAATATGTATGAAATAGCCATACACATCTAGTCCTAGATGTAACAACGTTACCCTAATGAAATCCGTTATTTTTCTTTCCGACTTCGGTGTTTCGTCGCCGCGACGCCGTTTCCGGACTGACTTTTTCTCTGGCCCAGGTCGATTACATCTGTAACCACTGCTACCATGCAACTTATACAAAAACACCTGCCCTTTACTTCCACTCTACTTGTATATCGCAAAGGACAAACAACGGTGAAAACCAATAAAGTTCCGAGAATCAGAAGATAGCAAATGTGCACGTAAAGATGCATAATGTGTACGTAAAGATGAACAGAAGATAATTCTAAAAAGTAACAGCACAAAAAAACTAAACAAACGAACCTTCCAGGCGTTCCTTCCGGTTCTCGGTCAGAAATTGAACCGGCACTACTCAAATTGCTGCACTCGTTTACAAAAGGTGCCGCAAAAACACGCATTTGTCCATCGATACTGTCCTCATTATAGGGTTGTAGAGCTACATCAGTTGGACACAAGTTTGGAATGGATGCCGACCCGTCACCACTAGGCAAATTCTGCGACTGAAAATTATGGGCGTAGGAAGAACACAAATTACTAGAAGAAAAAAAACAGATATCGTTATGAAAGGTTTGACTGAACTATTTCACATTCATCAAAATCTTCTATTCAAATTGAGCTACAAACCTTATTTCACCGAAGTCAAAAATTCCCCTCTCAATCCGATTATTAAACGAAACAATCCCGACAGGTAGGAAACAACGACAGGTAGGAAAGAAGCAGGAAAAAAAGCGTGTTTTGACTGCTCGTGATTCTGACTATGCATTGTTGTTCCTCACAAGAAAAAAAATTCACTCAGTTTGAAGACAAAAGAATGAGAAAAATATCGAACCGATAAGGAAAAATCACCATAGCGAAGATGGAAAATGTGCGGGGGACACATGCCAGCTGGGAACGAAACATTCACTTAAAACTAATAGCAGTTCTGTGGCTAAGATTGCTAATGCAGCGTAGATGGGGGAACGCGACGCGTCAGTGCAATGAATAAACACAAGGCCGCAAAGAACACATAGTCGAGAAATCGATTCGAATTAACCTGCGGTGCGAGGGTTTAAAAAACGATAAATTCAGTAGCTGGACAAAACAATCAAAAAAGCAGTAGATTAGACGAGCAGTAGTTTTCAGTTTGTTCCAAGGTTATTTGAAAAAAAAATGGTTGAAAATTACCGTTGCAGTAGGAAGTGTCCTCGACGCTCTGGGACCCGTGTTGAATAGCTTCTGCTCGAGTTGCTGATGGTGAAGTTGATCAAATCGCTGCTGCTCACCGAAATCTAGCGGGTCAGCCATGCTGGTTGTCATCTTATCGACTAGTTTACCATCTAGAAGAGTGAATATAGCGGTGGTCAGAATAAGGAACCGCTCACGTGACGCGTCGCAGCAATCAACGAAAATCGGGGACGCCCCGCCTCTCGCCGGACTCCACACGAGCCGACAAAAAAGACAGCACGAACAACACACGGGAGAATCCCCCCAAAGCCCACAGAACGGCCGAGAAGCCCCGGAAGGGGACAGAACCGAGTCGCCCACGGGACCCGGACGGGGAAGCAAGTTCAAAAATGCGCAAAAATCAATATGCCACTCTTATACACATGACATCAAAAAACAGCGGTCGATACGCCCGCGCCAGACGCGCGCGGGGCATGCCGCCTGCTTGAGGACCCTGCGCGGACAGGCCTACGGTGGCTAGTGCCTCCCTGGCGCCGCGCCAGCCGCGGCCCTGTGACCGCGCCCCGCGCTGGCGTGGGCCCCGGGGGCGCGCCCCCAGAAATGATTTCCTCCTTTGCCAGCTACTTTCTTTGCTCGTACTGACCAGTACTGCTGTTCTCGTATGCATTTAGCACGAATGTCTTCTCATAGCTGTCAGTGTAGCCGCTGGTTTGAGCCGAGAACCTCATGAGCAAGCTGCATTCGGAAAGTTGCCCTGTGGCAACTTTCAAACAAGTTCTTGTACGTGCACATTTCGAGCATTGCATAACTAGCACAACTTAGTAGGTTTCTTTCACCTTACTGATGAGTGCAGGAGGAAACCTATTTTTATGTTTAGTTTTCGTATAAGGTTCATACACGAAACGAAAACTGAACGACACTAATAATATCAAAACTCAATATAATTTAAGGATTCAGCTAGCAGAACTAGTTGGTGTCAGCACCGCCCATCTAAATTAGTTGCCATCGTGTTTCCATCTAGGAAACTTTTTTCATGGATGGTAAAAAAAAATACCGATCTTCACCCGGTTAGCTCACCCACTTCATTGGGACGGCTAGTTCACAACTTTCCCTGGAACTATCATGAAGCCCGTCCCGTGCATAGTGTTCTAATGCTTTTTATTCTTCGGCTAGCCATGGTGTTAGAATTTCGCAGATAACCATGCAGCAGCAACGCAGCTCGAACAGCATAAACGTCGACTACAAAGCCTAGCAGCTTTTCCTACCAATTGCTGCCATACTTTCCTCATTTGCTGCTCAAGCTTTCCTCCTTGCAGCCACAATTGAGGCGAGGATGGCAGCAACTGGGTGGAAATATCCCTAAGCTTTTTACTCGACATACATACTCGACTACGCTGTTCGTACTGCACGCCTGAGTTTTTGGCCTAACATTTCAGAAATGTCGTCGTCTTCAGAGGCCTGAACTTGGTTTGCGCTTTTTATCTGTGATTGAAGCTGCCATCCTTCCCTGTATATCATCCACCCTGCCCGCTTCTCATTATTATCCCACATCTGCTGTATTCTTCCAAAGACTCAGAATGAAGAAAAATCAGCTTTGGAAAGTTTACTATATAGATATTAACCTGATTGGCAAAGGAACAAGAAGCAACCACTTCTCTAAAATTTTCTTTGCGATCTCCAGATACTATAACTTGCCGAGCGACAGCTGGTAAAATATTGATGTGTAGTTGTCCGAAGTTTTTCTGGTCCTTCTTGGCTTATCGATTTTGACCGCTGTTTATTTTCCGACGCAAAAAAAAGACTAATTGTAAGCATTTAAATATTACAAAAGCACTCAGATATCATATTTAGGGCATTATTTTTGGGGAGCGGGCGTGTCTAATCCCTGCGATTGGCTAGTAGGGCGAATTGGCCAATGTCGTGCCAGTGCAGTCGCACCGCCCTTACAAGGTGTAACGACCTGCACCCCTATTCATGATCATCACGCATATGCTCAGCCAGGTTTGGGTCATGATGAAAGCGGGTCATCTTTTTGCGACTGGGTCTTTTGAGGGTTGAACGAGTTGCAAAAAAGTGACACGCCTCTTTCCGCGTCATCATGAACCGCAGTCTCTTCAGCCATTTCGAAAGAGCAGGTACAGCAAAGTGGTCATTTCGGAGGTTCCCTACTGTTTTTGAAACCCCCAACCTTGTTGCTCCTGAAGGGTGTCGTTCGTGATCAGTGGTTTTGGTTCTCCTGCCTGATAGTTCTGTTTGTTGGCAAATTTTTGAGATTATCCTACGTTCGTTTGCAGATGCCCCGCCCAGGGAGGAAGGCGGACCGGCCCCAGAGTTCGCGAGATCAGCGCCTGCTCGCTTCCATACAGAGCACCCTCCGAGGAGGAGCACCGCTGCCAAATCAACACTTACGCACTGAACGGCCGAAGAAGGTGGTCGAACCAGTTGAGGTACGCATGCAAGCTTGATGGAGTCTTGCTAAATGTTGAAATCAGAACACTGTTTACTTGTAAGCTTGTTTACTTGTAGAAATATTTAAAATGTTACAGGAATTGAACGATTTGGACAGTATCATCACGCAGATAACCGATCTCAAAATAAGGGCGGACCGGTCAGCCTTGCAAATAAGTCAGCCATATTTTCTTACTTCTTTATAACTCTTCCTCAGCTTCGTAATAGTGCAGCTGTCGTTCTGTCAACGCCAGTATGTCGTACCATTTTGGCATTTTTCAGAAAGGAACATATCAGCTTGTGGTTTTCTTACTCAAATGGGCGAAGATGAATGGAATGAGATGTGCAAGAGCCTCATCACTGCTGCCCTCTCTGATGGCGAGACGGATTTCGTCGTTGACTTATTCATTCCACTTATGGGTTGGTCCATGAGGTTTATTTTCGCTGTTTTTGGCCGTTGATGCTACTGAGATAGGCTAAACAAAATTATGTGGATGCAACTTATTTAGTTGAAATGACCATCGAAATTTATCAAAAGTTTTTGTCTACTAGTGCTTGGTAGCATTTATATCTCAATCATTGATTTACCCATTATTTAGAATACGATATTTTCTGTGAAGTGATGTGTACGGAATTGATGACTCTGTGCTCTGCCTTCGTAATGGACGGGCCCAGTGGTATCGGTAATATCCCAGCTTTTCTTGCTGCCATACTTTGTGCAAATTGGCCACGCAATATGTCGAAAGTGCGTCATTCTGTACACTTGTTTATACACACTTTTTTTCTGTACGGGCTTTTCCAAAATCCATCCAGTTTGGTCGCACTTTTAATGGAGTTGTTTTCAGGCCATAGACACAATCAATCCCATTCTATATACTGCTGTTTCTGTTATCAAAGGTTGGCTACTTGTTCTGGAAGAGGATAACGAGGTAAGCCATTCAAATCAATACTTATAATTTTCTTAAAAAGTTCCACTTAATATGTACGAGCAAATCATGTTGATTTATGGGAAAGTTGTGGGAATGATATTACGAAATTCAGTGGACAATGATTTGGTGTTTTTCTTTTGAATATCCGTACTGAGTTGGAAGAGATCCAGTACTCTGCTGTTGACCTGGCTATTGGCAGTTTCTTAGAAGATCTTCATTTTCAAGCAAGTCACAGACAGTTCACAAACAATCAACTGCAACTTGCGAATTTGCGGTTTTTCTTTAATTTTTGATTTGACCTCATGGACTTCCCGTGCTGGATTATTGCAGGGCTGTTCCACGCGCACTCTTTTGTTCTAGTCATTAATGTGCCACAGAACGTACAGTGCTGGCCAGTAGGCCAATCACTCTTGCATCAGAGAATACCGACCGCCTGGTCTGCCTTGCTGCACTACCTGCGCGACGCGGCAGACCAGTTCGACGCTGTTGTTATCAGGAGGTGTTTCCCATAGTTTCCTTGGTGTTTTCGTCTTCATTCCGAAATGCTTGGATGGAAACATGAGTAAAACATCAATAACGGTAACGTCGACAACCACAGCACCCAGCTGCTCTGCCGCTTCGTTACGTAGGTGTTGCAGCGCGCAGAGCAACCAGACGGGATTCTGTGATGCAGGAGTGATTGACTAGCAATGTAATCCCTTTTCACGAACACAAGTGGTGTACTCCCTTGACTCTACTAAATGATCCAAACATTCCTGTAAATGCATTGAACGTGCTCTTCTTTTTATTTCTATAATGTTACACAATGACATATGGCAGCATATGACAGGTGTTGTTCATGCTGCTCTGGATTCACTTTAATGGACCGTCCATCCGAAGCTGTGCCAATGCAAAAAAGGGAGAAATTTCCTTTTTCTTGCGTGAAGAAATTTGTACCGATTATAGAAGTAACTTGGCTCCAACACTTCATTCTCATTATGTAACGTGATTTGGCGCAGTTACGAGAGACACACTGCGGCGCACATGGTCGATGGTTCGATCCTCGCCTCTGGCTGAGTAACCCATCCATCCCTCTGGGGTCGGTGAATTGGTACCAAAGAATTCTGGAAGAATGAAGCGCAACCTGGCACATCAGCGCCAGGATTCATAACCCATAACTGAGCGAAACCAGGTTAGCATACCAACTTTTGCGTCGTGGGTCTCCTAACATGAAGTGTAAAGGGTGTTAACCAGCTGTGTTAATCATTTCCCTTTGTGTGGCTAACTTTCCATGAATCCTAGCCCAGATGCCCCTCGCAAGTCACTGTATAGGGCACATGCACATTCACTGCCTTTACGATGCTCAGATGGAGTCGAATGCGTGGCGTGTCCCACAAATTAGATTGATTAACGCCGACCACCTTATATAAGGTGATTTACATGGTTCTCTACTGCTTAGGCCCGGTTGCTTCCAGTACTGCAAGCTCCACTTCTTTTCGCTTCATCTTATTTCCAAAACTTTCTCGTTCTCTTATTTTTCTTTCATTTCTTCCTCCGCTGTGGCCATCAATCTTGCTCATGAGCGAGTATAGCCTTGCAATTTTGGAAGAAGCGTTTGTGCATTTTGCCCGTTTTCGCTTGCATTTTAAACCCCCTATTGTTTTCTGCTCACGGGACAGAACAGCTTCCCTCATTTCCCATTGTTTCCCGTATATTTTTCCCCTCTCCAGTGCTAACAGCACGTTCACTTCCACCCCGCTTTATCTAAATTTTACGAAATCTCATCAGGAATGCATCCATTTCGGTTGGATAGGAGGTTCACATAAAAAATGTCTTCGTTATGTTCGCCTCTTCACTTTCGCACTTCTTTGTTGTGATCCCGTTTCGCTCTTCTATTTGTACGTATTTTTCAGTGTCGAAGTTGTTTTTTTTTTTGGCAATTTTTGAATTCCTGTTGTGATTCTCGTCTTTATCTCTCGCCGCAAGGTTTTATTTTCCTTATTGATGTGCTTATGAGGTGCATATATGCCCCCGAGAATGGTGAATTCCCCAAAAATACCTAATGAAACAGTTAAAAATTTTGCGCTAGCTCATTGTTAATTGTTTACTCATGTTATAGAGGGGATCATTCTTTAAATTATTATTTTTAATCATTTCATGTTAAAATTAATGCATGTTTTTAATGATTTTGTCTCTAAAATTTTGGCTGTCTGAATCCGCAGGGTGGCAGAAGCCTCCCCTCTTTCGTTGCGCCTTTTTTCGCTTCCGCCACTGAAATATAAATACCCAAAAATGTCATAAAAGGAGGCGTCAATACTGCATACTTTGGGTTGTGTTTTTGTCGTGAACAACTAATTGGTTTCTATGGTAACTGTTTAAAAAATAGCTGGTTGTTCGCATTTGTGATCGTTTTTTATTTAAAGGAGCCCAACCTTCTTGCTAATGAAACGCATCGCCTCTGTCAATTTTTATATCTGAAAAATGGGTCTCTCCTAAATCAGTTGTTTGAATAACTAATACTTGATTGGTTTTCACTGAGCACTCCATCCTATCTTATGTTAGTTCGGAAGCTAGCGAACTCTGTTTCTAAGGCGAATTTGCTTTTTCGGGGATGAGTGCCCGTGTTGGTTTCGAAATTTTCCTCTGCTAACGGCCTGCTTCGCGGGAGACGTGGCAGACTGAAGGCGCAAATTGGACTTAGCGCTGTCTTTTAAGTTTTTCACGTGGTCGTTCAAATCAATCGATTTGATTCGACGGCGTATTTGTAAAGTTTGACCGTTTGCTGTAAACGCATTCCCGTTAAGTATCTTATATTTGTTTGTGAAAGAGGATCTATAATAAAAGAAACAGTCATCTCTGCCGTAAAAATGAAAGTCTTGGGGCTCTGGGTAGTAGAAATTGGATATGCATTCGAATGAACTACACTAATTCTAGTAACCATAGGCGATAGTGCTCTGCACCAATGGCAGATGCTAAAAGTGGGGGGTTAGGGGGCGTGGGAAGAAAAGTGGGGTATCCGCCGCTTTGGAGACTCGGATCGAAAATGAAAATAATAAAAAAAATCGATCCGAACATTAAAGAACTAATAATAAATATTCAGGAATGATAATAACAATAAGCACCTGAAAATAAACTAATATAGGATTTTTATTTACTCATAAAATAAGTTCGAAAACTCGGCGGCCCATTCTCGGAAGGGGGGGGGGGGGTGGGTCCACACAATCCCTTGCAGCCACCACTGCTGTGCGCTTTTAACTCATGGGGAATATCACAGTAATCTTCTGCTAGGTAGGCACGAACAGTCTGTAGGAAATTTCGAAAATTACATTTATTGAAAAGAAAAACGGTTGACAAAGGTTCGCGACCCACAACTTACTCGGCTGCATTTCTTTGGCTATTCTTGGATGGTGTGCAAGGCCGCTAAGGGCTCCTCTTGCAAAGTATTCACCAAGTTGGTGAAAGCATTTTTTGCTACATTTCGTACTTCAAGCTGTTGCCGGCACCTTGACGTGCTCTGAGGCCCGCACTATCACCAACATTTCCGGAAAGAGTCGCCAAATAGTTCAGTTGAAGTATTCATGCTAGTCCACTTGCTTTGAGTCCGAAGCAATGAGCTTCTACTGAAGCCATGCCTAGAAAGTCTGAGTGCCCGAACATGAAATGAACTATGCAGTTGGAGTTACTTGGGCGGGCCAGCCACACTCACGGCTACTCGTACGTGGGCGCGGTCCAGGAAGTAAAGCACGTGTGGAAAGAAACATGTACAAAGGCTGACTATTCATGCTAGACCATTCACTCTTCCTAAACATCAGCAAAGCTTTGCTAGTTTGTACTTGCTCTCTTATGGAATGATGGTCGAATTGATGTTTAGGAAGAGTGAATGGTCAGAGCATGAATAGTCAGCCTTTGTACATGTTTCTTTCCACACGTGCTTTACTTCCTGGACCGCGCCCACGTACGAGTAGCCGTGTGGCTGGCCCGCCCAAGTAACTCCGGGTGCGTGACATCTTGAACACCAGTGCCCTACATATTCCAGAATATAGGGCATGGCTGGGTCAGTGGCCCAGATTCATCTGTCGTTGCCCTAGTTTTGTTGGCTGCACTGCTAATTACAGTGGGGCAGCTAAGAGGTCACCACCACAGCCAGGGCTCACTCCACTGCAAGAGGATCTTGTCGAGATTTGACTAGCAAGAGCAAAGATTGTGCGGTATATTTGATTTGCTCAACAAGAAAGTTAATTTCCGTGCTGTCACTTTTGGAGGAAGTATGTGTACTCCGCCGTCGTGTACAACCCAGATCCTGAAACTGGGGAAAAGTCTAGCTGCGATATTTTTTTTTATTTTTCCATCTTCTTCTTGCTTTTACTGCAAAAGAGATGCAAATATTCTATGTGCAATATCAATGTCTAATCTGTAATACATTGGTTTTTACAAAAGTCGGGGCGAACAAACAAAAGAAGACTTTAGGCTCTAACCAGTCATGCAATCTAAATTTCTCCCGGCAAATCTCAATATCTTTTAGTATTTCTCGTTGCGAAAGTGTAGGCATCCTCTCTTTTTGAGTTTTTTTTTTGAATACTCATTAGTTTCTGTACGTATTATTTTTTGCAAGACTTCCATCAAATAAATTTCAGAATTGAACTGAACGATTTGTGGTGTTTTATTTTCTACCATATATGAGAAATAGCATGTAAGTGAACAAAGTCGCGAGGTCTTGCACATTGTCATTGGATATCCTAGTTAACGCTTTAACAAAGGAAATATAAAATAGAAGTGATTTTGAAGGAAACGTATATCATTTTGTGCTTGGAAATTTATCGCTTCACACATTGCTATAGAATACTACTTCTAATACTGCATTTGTTACTTTCCTCAATTGTTAGAGCGTTTTACCACTGGAATGAAGTAATGCAAAGCAAACAAAGCAATGGAGTTGGAAATGAAGAGGAAAGGGAAGGTAATATGGGAAGGTAACAACCACTCACAATCAAAACTAGGAGTAGATTTTTGATTTAAAAATTGTCCCTTCCTAAGAGACTTTATTTTGTAATAGCTCAATGTCGCAAATAATCTGAGATAATTAAGCATATACCGGTCCACATTTGACAGTGTTGGAATGGTCACGTCTAGATCCTGCTGGTCAGATACTAAACAGCACAATCCTTGCTCTTGTAGTCAGATTTCGACAGGATTCTTGCAATGAGGTGAGCCCTGGCTGTGGCGGTGACCTCTTGGCTGCCCCACTGTAATTAGCGGAGCAACCAACGAAAGTAGGACAACGAATCTGGGGCAGTGATCTCGCTATGCCATATATTCTGGAGAATGTAGGGCACTGGTGTTCAAGATGTGCTCCTCCCGAAGCTTTGTGGATGCTCCACCCGGTCTCTCTCCACTTCGCATCAGTTTTCGTGTGATATGCTCACTTTATGCTTCCTTGCGTCAAGAACAATGCTCTTGAATCATTTTGGAATTGGTGTTGAGCTCTTCGACTCCCTGAACCTGGAAATGATCAAAGTTGCGGAGAGGGCTCTCGATACAGTCTGTTCAGTTGAACAGTGTACAGCGAAAGCTGCCTCAATTGAATGCGCAATGTGGGATGCATCGCTGCTCTAAGCAGACTAAAGAAGTTTCTGTGGACATACAGAGAGCGTCGATGGCGGAGCGCTTTTCGCGGACACGGGAACCGCGAGGCGCGGTCGCATCGGTCGCGCTGGAATTGGCGCTGTACTGACAACTCAAGGGTTTCTTGACAGTTTTTCGTCATATTTTGTGTTAACTATCAAGAAGAAACTAACAATTGAGAAAACCCCATGCTTTGTTGTCGCGGAAAGGATTCTGGCGCGAGCGACTAGTCGCGTGCTTTTCCAGATCGTGGAAAACGCGCTTTCACTGACGCCTTCTGTATTTCTAATTGCATGGTAGATGAAGATATAAAAACTTTTATCTCTCATGAAGCAGTTTTAATTATTTTTCATCAGTAGTGTATAGCATAGCAGTTGGATTTCTTCGATCGTCCTCACATTTTCTGCTTCTAAAAGTTAGTTATTCTAATCCACGATGTAGAGACGTGCTGCTGGCTGGTGGGAAGAAAAATCCTTGCATTTACTGATTTGTCGCTTCTATCGCAATAGCGGCATTTCAGCTGGAATTTCAACTGACATTTGTAACGCCGTCTAACAAATCTGTTTTTTTTTTTGTTGCTTCGTTCAGTAGGGTTGCTCGGCTGACCCAATACTGTTGTAAACGAACCGCAGCGTCTTTTTTGCGGTTGCTCTTGCTGCTTCTCTTGCTCCCAAGGCTTCAAAGTTATGTTTTCGTGGGTGCTGTTTTTGAATTGTGGGAACTATGATGCCTTTATCGATTTTTCCGGCCAAAAAACAAACATGCAGAGCTACTATCTTACTCTTTATTTCTTATGTTCATCGCGTTAGACGTTTTCAACTCAAAATAAGTGAAAGCATACATATCGAACATCCCGTCTAGATTAGTATCCGCTACCATTGTTAACATTTACTCTCACCATTTAGTTTTTTGTGCGATATGATGATACATGAGCAAAAGGAGTTGTTATGCTATCATTTTTTTCAGGCTGTGGCAAAGGCGTCAAATTCTGGTGCTGCTGAAGTTGAGGAAACCGAGCTGTCAACCACTGAGCCGGAGAGGGAGGACCCAGAAATAGTAAACAGGTTCGAAAGTTTGGTTAGACATGCGAGCTCAAAAATGCATACAAGGTAATAGGGTAATGGTAAATGCACAAGAGCTTCAAGTATCAATAGTCCAACTAATCTTCTGTTTTATGAAGTCTCCTTACAAGTCTTGCATATTCCGGGAAAAGGAATTTTTGTAGCCGAGAATGAACAGAGTTACTGGGTCGAAGGTTAGCTGGTATGAGGAACCTTGTTTTCTGCTGCATGCCAACATGCAGCTGTTGTGTTATGAATGTTCTGAAAACTACAGCGAATTTTAGGGGAAAAAGTAGACCTTCTATCCTTGATTTGTTAAGGCATGCGAGGTAGTGGAGGCTCTGAGATAGTCTTTTGTTGTGGGTAATTTCAGCTGAATATACGAATTAGTATTAGAGTCTACAAGACAACGTTATACACTTTATCACAGAGAAAAGTTGCTAAAAAGAAAAGAATTTGTTGTAAATACTCACCGAGTATGGGCATGCAACACACGTGAGCCAGTTTTTTGTGGTCTGTATGACATCGAAATAATTGTCGAGGTCGCAAATATGAGTTGGCATTTCCTTCCCTGAATTCAGTTTTTATTTCGTTTCATAAATTACAATCGATTTGGGAGTTTCCAACTCACATTCTCTTGTATTTACAACTAGGAGAATCGTTATTGCCTTTGTTGTTAATTAATCGATCCGGAACTTCAATATTTCAAGCAGTGGGTCTCAAGACGAAAAAAAAAAACTCGCAAGTATGAAGATAATGAAGATAATAATTGGTTGACAGGTGTGCTCACTCGATCTGCTTGCTGTGTGAATCGGCGCAACGGTCGTTGTGGATGAAGTGGCCAGAGTTATGCGATGAAATCTACTGTGTGATTAAGCCATGTATCACACACAATCAGATCATAACAGGGTCAGTTTGGCATTTATTCCTCTTTTTTTTTCAGTATTTCACGCTCAGGATTTTATCTACCGACATATTGTAACTTCGTTCCCCATGGCGTTGGTTCTAAATCAAAAATGAGAATTATATCTTCACACTTGTCGCAGCGTGGATGTCCAGCCGTGGTTGTTCTAGTTACGCCCACCTTACAGTGCGTTTCAAAAATGTAAGACCACCCACAAATTGAGCTTTTTTGCACCTCCTGGTAATCTGCTGGATTAGTCGTTGCTACCATTGGATTTTGCAATTATGCGACGTGATGATACACGAATTAAAAGACAAATTTGCCACGTTTGCTCTACAAATTTTGCGTTAATCAAGCGATGGTTACATTATTGGCAAGGTGGCCTTATATTTCTGAAACACCCAAAAATTAGAGGAATTTCATTCAAAAAGTTCTGAAAATCATACTCGTTTGTGGGAATATGTTACCATAGGTATTTTGATTAGGGAAATCTAATGGTGGCAAGCGTTGATCCAGCAGATTACCAGGTAACGCCGAAAGGCTGAATTTGAGGAGTCTTATATGTATTTTTGAAACGCACTGTACTAGAATTAAGAACACGCTGGAAACAAGCGCAGCACTAGCTGGATAGATGGCAGGATGGTCGCTGAGAGCAGAACTTGACCGGGTATAGGGTTACTGTGGTTCGAGACATGGCTTCATCAGAAGAAATCCGGAATTTGTATAGGATTCTCATCTTGCAAGCAATCCAGCGATGATTCCCTTTGTCATACTCAACTAGTGGTGACGGTAAGGTGGGAGATCTGTAATGCAGTGTAGTGAACACAGGGTATAGTTCAACAGAAAAAAAAATTGTTGAATTTGCAGCAATTAGATCATCTTATCGATTAATAATTGATAATTGAATGAAGACCCCTTTATACTGTGTTGTTGAGTTAATCAAATGATGAGTTCCGTTTGCATTATTCATAGAGTATACTAGAGTTCTAACTGTAGATGTGTGTAGTAATGTATTAAGAGTTATGCTGAACTCCAACTTTCGCAAACCAAAACTTATTTTAGGATTCTATTTTATTCCATTTCTGTGTTTTTCAGCGATGTCAAGTCGGGCCTTCTGCACACCTTGATGTCTCTGAATGCCTGGACCAGAACGAAGGCAGTCACTATGAAGAATTCACAAACACAAACTATCCACCATAGCCCACAGTGAAATAACCACACTCCTAGTTGTTGCTTTTCGATTTCTGAAAACCGGAATAGCCATTTCATGGCGAGCGTCATATGTGTAGGTTTTCCTAAGGATTGTTAGATTTCTAGTCATTCGTGCCATAAGTCTCGCTAGGCTCCTCGTGCACAACGGTTCTTTTATCTTGCTCAGCCACTCTGGTTTGTATTGTTGGTCTCTTCTCTTAACCATAACATTCAATGTGTGAATATAATTTGCTTAGCGAGTACCTCTAGAGACCGGTTTGATCGTTGAATAGAGAACTACACCAACAAGCTTATATAGTTCCCCTAGGCGGTGTTGTTAAACGTCTGTTTTAAATATGTCATATATATTGTATATACAGTGACTGTGACGGTTAGTTGTCGATTTGTATGTGTTTGATTGTACTTGTAAGTATCGCGATTGAGTGTCCAAGATTTACTTTTACTTGATGCTATCCTGTGATCTTCTCTTCCGTTTTATGGTTGCTTACACATGTTCTCCGCGGTTCTTTTTGGATTTCCAACTATCGATCTGATCTAGCACTTCCACGTCTGCTGCTGCCCATCGGGCTACGTACTTATGGTCTTAAATCTGCTATATCTGGAAATACCTCTCTATTTATCAGTTATTTAGTAAAAAATTGTGATGTAGTGTTGAAGAGTCAACATGGCATATCATTCTTAAGTTAGAGTGTGAAGACTGTGTGATGATCCAAGGTGATCTACTACCACGCCAGCGCTATCACTGCCACCCTTTCGCGGCAGTGGTTTGGTCGCATGATGTGGATTTCGGTGTTTAGACCTGTTCGGATTAATTGAGCCTTTCCACTCATCCGATAGTTTCGGTCTGATCTTTCTCCTAGCCATCCAACTGGTGAGATTTGGAGCATTACGAACTTTACGGATATCAAATGATTAGGATTCAGTGAGTTGAGCTTCAACCATGCTTACGCCAGATTGTATAGCCTGTTAGATCAGAGAGGGCCGATGCAGTGACTTTGTCTGTACTTACGACCGCACTGCTTCCGTTGATGACACGACGCCGCAGGATGCGTCTGGAAGGCAGTAGGGAAGCATTGAAATGGAAGCGATCTCACCACATATGTACATATCAAGACCTACATAAGAAAAGCGAAAAAATCAGATCAGTTGGTCGACACCGTGCTTAGGTCGTAATTGCAGACAAAGACACTCCATCGGCCCTCTCTGAGCTAACAGACCATACATGGCTAGGGTGTTTGAGAATCTGTCGAACTGACACGCTCGAGCGCAGAGTCCCACCTCAGAAATCACTTCTCAGATTAGTGCATAAAAGAATCTCTGACAGCTGGTTGGACCAATAGTAAACGACAAATGCTATGAAAACGCTTGAAACCATTATCCTCGAGGCTATTTTTCGGCGAGCAGGGGCGGAGCGCTCGCCGGCGCTAGTAGATGACCAGTTCCTCATTACAAACTATTAGGTTGTTGCGAAATTAATTGCCGAAATGGGCCCTTCAGTTCAAAGTGTTATAAGTCGGCTCATACACCACTTTTTCACCAGTTTAGCAACCGTTTCATTTGCTAGATCCTCCCCGACAATCCAGCGAGAATTGCATGCCTCTAAAACAAAAATTAAGATCACAAGAATTGACAAACTTTTGATAGACGATTTCAGCATGCTTCAGATCAGCAATCTGCTGCTGTCGCAGGATTGTATCTGGAGCTCGGAAAATTGATATACAGTATGGTAATGGTCTGAGGAATGAGGGCGTTGAGTGAGAACCTCGATGCGTTCCTGTACCAGTTTTTGCCGGGTGAGTTTTGGAATGTGTGGCTTAACGCTACCCTGAAGCAATGGAAAACCAGCTTTTGTTCACCACTGCGACCACGTCTATAGCAGATTTGCCGATCTCGACTCGAAATTACAACACTGGGACCCTGCTGTCAACGTTTGCCTCGGTTATAGAAGGGGTGCAGTCAATCATACTCCTACAGCACCACGAAACTCCTGATACAACCTCCCCAGACAGAAGTTCTGGTTCGGGAAAAATTAGAAGTGGGAAATCGTCCCCACCCATGCCCATTCGCATTTCTTTTATCGTACACAAACCAAGCTTTATGCACAGTTCTTAAATGATCTTGAAATCAGTCGTTTTGGGACGAAAAATTAAGTTAGAAAAGATGTCACACCAGGTAAGACTTTGGTCATCAGTCAGATCGTATGGTATTCACGTCCACGTCCGCACCTTTCTTACCCTGGTGATTGAAGTCAGATGTTTTGAAACTGTAGTATAGTGAGCGTCCACCCCTGCTCTCATCGTCCAGATGGTAAGATCCGGTTTAGGTTAAACGGCTGTCCTCAACGCCTGATCGTCTAGCGACATCCCGCGACCACGACCATGGTTACATTTGAGTTTAAAATAGTAGGAAGAGAACTTTGCGAACCTCTAGCTCACTGTCCATTGGAAAGGCGATTCGGCGATTCCAAGCCAAAACAAACGCAAGAGTAAAGCATGTCTCCGACAAAGAGTGATCGAGTTTGAAGTCAACAATCATAATCACCCTAAAATCGCGTCGGCTCATCATCTGTTCGTTGTCAGTGTCCGCGCTCAGGGTAAGTTTTTAGTGTTGGGTATCGAAAGAATCTAGGGGCCCTGCTGATTACAATGGAGTATGTATTACAACTCAAAACTATCAAAAATCCCCTTCTTGAACCGTTTCATTTTGGAGAGATCGTG